>VZRO01003882.1:7747-73208 GCA_013397915.1 Daphoenositta chrysoptera
AAAAAAAAAAAGACAAAGCTTTTTTTAACCTGGGGGTTTTACACTGGAAGATAACAGACTTTGTGCGATGCTTGTGTTCAGAGCAGCAAAGAAGCTGCCAAAATTGGAAAGTGCATCTTATGTTAAGCCAAAAGAGCTTTTTACTGAGAATCAAAGCTGCTGAGGGTTATTGGCTGTTAAAATCTGTTGAAATACGCATAAAGTATTAATTTTCTTAAATCTAATTCCCGTGTCATGCCAGAGTTGTGTTAAGCAGATAAAGCAGAGAGTAGAGACTTCGCAGCTTGACAACTGCTTCCAGGCAGGAAGGAGAGTAAATACCTGCAATGAAAAATTATTATTGCCCTGTCCTTTTGTTATAGTCTACGAAAATCCACAGAAATGGGTTTATTTTTGCTGTCTGTCACACCAGTAACTATAAGAGACTTGGCTTGTCTGTTCACATGTGGCAGAGATTGGATTCCTGCTGCCAACCCTACATGTTGTGCTTAAGGAACCAATTCTGTATTTCAGCTCCAATCAAAATAAAAACTCTTCTCAGTTGGTGTCTTTTTCCCATGTTGTTGGACAGTGTCTGGGGAGACCCTGCATTGCCAAAAGAGACACTGGTAGTGCTTGAGGATGTCTGAACTATCTGCTCTTGCCTCCCGAGTCTGTCTGGGGACACCAACCTGTCTGAACGCCGAAGCCCCGAGGTTGTGTACTCGTGCAGGCATCATCACAGGCTTAAAAGTTCCGTTTCCTGCTATATGCTTTTTTGGCAAAATAGAGCTAAAGAAGGTTTCTTTTCAAAGCTTCTCCTCATGATGGAGTCCTTTTCTTCACTTCATGAGGTCCAGATTGATGGAGTGCATTTTTATTGGGTTTTTAAACACCACTTACAGTTTCTGACATCTTTTTGAGTGAAGAACTTAAATGATGTTTGATCTGAAGGAGAGCATGAGCTCTGGAAAATCAATATCTTGACAACAGCCAATCTCCTATAAACCTGGCAGTGTCCAGTAAACACAAAAACAACTAAATCAGGCATTCCTGCAATTCAGATTTTTTCTGAAAGGCAGGTAATGAGAATCTTTGATGATATTCATGAGCCCAGGAAGGCTCAAGAAGCGAAAAGGTGTCAGGAAAGTCTGATTGCTTTCTGTTCTTTGAGATACATAACAAGAAAATTGATACTGTTTTTCTAAATTTTTATTCTGTATTATAACTCTAGCTTTTACAATACCCTAGACTCTTCCCTGCAAAGCTTTTGGGGGAAAATTGCTTTCAGGTTCAGAGATTTATCCAAATTTTTCTTTTCTGACATGTTTATGGCAGAGGACAATACTTTACAGAGCAGGGAAGGAAGTGAAAGTCTCTGTAGATCACTTATTTTAGCATTATTCTAGGAAGCAGCTTATGTGGGCTCAATACACAAAAATCAAACTTCAAACCTGCTAATTCTACTTGTGAAAAGTGATTATGGAGTGTTTAGTCAATACAGGCGACAAGGCTCCAGCCATCTGGGCACATGACTGAGCTTGTTTCATTTTCTTCCAAATCCATGGGGCTTCTCTTTTTGGAGAGCACTGTGCATAGAACGAGTACACAAGTTGGTTTTGTGACCAGTGCTTGCAGCAGATTGAGGGACCTCACAGCCGAGCTGTAGCGGCTGGGTTGCCACCTGCCAAGGTCATGATGATTTGTCCAGACTTCAGAAGCAGTTGTTGTAAATGAAAGATCCCTCAGGGAATCTTCAAATTCTAATCCATAACCAATTTATTTGCAAGAGGGTAAAATGCAGCTAGAATGTTACTGTACACTACTTTTTCAGGTCCAAGATGAGTAGGGGATAGTTCTATAAGCTTGCTACTCACTCCTGAGAGAAACAGGAGAGAAATACCAGCATGGTGTTTGGTGTGATGTGATGACCCTTGCAGAGGGTCCCTGCAAGTTAGTTGTGTATGTGCACCCAGAAATTGCTTGGGGCTGCATATATCATATATTTAGGCTTAATTTTCTGGTTTGATTTTTTTTTAGGTTCCTTTTGCAGAGGCCAGTAAGGACTTGATGACATGAATCCAGACATTTCCAGGTATGATGTAGCAGATGGGCATTTGGAGCTCAGTGGAGGTACAGTTTCATTAGCTTGAGCTGCGTTTCTGTAGAGAGAAGTGCCACCTTTGCCAGGTCCAGGCCACTTGTCATTTTACCTTACACCTTGCATTGAGTCTGCACGCATGATTTCTCAGCCAGGAAGTAAATTCCACTAAGGAACTGGCATGGGGTAAAATCACCCCCAAGTAGAAACAAAAAAAGCTTGGTTTAAACCCAAATATTTTTCTCAAGCTGGTTCTCTGTGAAGCCTCATAAATTCCTGTATTGAGCATGGCAGCGTAGTGGCAGTGAAGTGGGAAGATGGCCAGGAACGGGTGGAGGCCAGGGTCCAGTCTTTGATGACTCTGTTGGTTTACACTGGCTCTCAGTTGTAAGGAACCTGTCTCAGCAGGGGAATCTTCACACTGGAAAGAGCAGCAGTTTCATTTTAAGGACTGTAGTGAATCTCTCCACCCACTGATATAATCTTAAAGGAAACACACCTGTTTCTTTTCCCACTGTGGTCCTCCAGTCTTAGGCTTTGTTCAGGTGAAAGCAAACTTAGAAGAAAGGAGATTATAGAATGTCGAAGAACTAACATGCACAAGTCAGAACAAACAGTCCATCTTGATTTTCTGTACTGTGGGGTGTAGTAACATATACTTGTTCTCTGAAATGCCGAAAATTGAGTCATCTCACAGCATTATCTGAAAAATCACATTTGTTTAATAAATTTAGAGTCATTGGTCATATCCAGCGATTACTATGACATACCAAGTACACACTAAAATATGGGGGTGCAGTTGAACTGAGGGGCATGCAGTTTTGAACTGACTCCACTTTAGCTGTGAATTTAGAGCCTGTTGATAAGAAAAAGGTGTAATGAGGTTTCTGCAGTCTGAATTGTTTATTGTCCTCTGTGTTTTATATCCTGCTCGTATTTCTAATGTCTGTTCCAAGTTTCTTCCCTGTAGGAGAAAAGCCACACTTTCATGAAAAAGGAGAAGTCAAAAGTCTTACTTAAAAATAGATTGCTCTTTAGAAAGCCAAAATCTTGTCATTATTTCTTATTAGTAAAATTAATTATCCTCATTCTAATTAATATTGAGTAATTGAACACTTCAATGGAATATGTTACAGGTGTAGAATTTACACATTTACAGCACCGTTTCATGGCAGTGCCACACACTGCAGGTTCTGTTGTAAAAGCTGCAGCTTACAGAGTCCCTAAACCTGGAGTACACCTGATAGGATGTGTACAGGAAACTCTGCCAGGGGCTGGGGCACTGCCCCCTGCCCAGCAGTGGAGACAGCCCTGGCATGCCCAGTGCAGGCTCTGGTTCTGGAGCTGTTACCCAGCCCAGACTGGGGGCCTGGGGTGAAGCTGCCATGAAGAGCTGAGCGTGCAAAGCATTGTTTTCCACTGGATGCATCCTGGCCACCAGAGGTGTAGGCAGAGCTCCTCTCCTTGGCCCTGCTGTGTGCTCATGGTGTGACTCAGTGCCCCTGGTCTCACACGCTGACCTGGCTGTACGGTTTTTTCCACTTTACCTAGGTGCCTGCAAGTCTATGTTCCGTGTCCTTAGCCACCCTCCTCATTCAAATAAAGGTTTGCATTTTGTTGTGGGTCTCTGCTATATTCGTGTATTCAACTTTAGTATAACTATATTGAAGGTTTCGTGTTTAATTCTACCAGCACTCTATGGCATGTTCTTCTTAAGTAAAAAGGGAACAAATGGCATCATTTTCCCAGTTTTGAAAGTCCATGTAAGGCTGTTCTGTTGGGGGTAATTTTTGTAGTGTTTTCATCTTTACTGATGAGTACACCTCAATATGTTTGTCCAGAATTAAATAGCAATGTCAAGAACCCAGTGCATGTTACCCACTCCTTTTCCAATATACTTTAATTAATTAAGTTTTAATTAATTCACAAGTTTTATTTGGAAAAATAGGAAATATGTTCAAAGAGGACTGCAGTAATTCCATAAACTTCAAGACTGATTCACCTTTTACCGAAACTGGTTTTGATAACAACTAGTGTCTTTGTTTTAAAACTCAGTTCCAAAAATAAAGAAGTTCTTCAAATACTTTTCTTTGTGAGGTTGCTGCACTGGTAGCCACAGGTATGGCATATGCCTTCCAACCCAACAAGTGCCAAGGCTTTGAATCAAAACAGATAAGGAAAAATAAATTGTGAAAGAGGTAAACTACAGGCTGTGTTCAGATTATTTGCTTTGTAATAAGCAGTGTTATTTTTATCCCTGAGGTACTACAAGAACTTTTGGGACAACGGCTTCTCTATTGTTCATCTGTCTGTCTTCATACGTATGTGAAAGATCCTTCTGCAGGGTTTGAAAGATGAATAGTCAGAGTTTGTGTTTAATGTTTTCAAAGAAAAGATCAGAGGAATTTTTCTGTTTAGAGAGGATACTGAATTAAAAGCATGAAAGCAGAATTCCCTGAATAATCATTTCTATGTGACTTTTCTTGTAAAGTTACTTGTGGTGAATTGAAGCAAGGAGAAAGTGACCCTCAGTATCTGTCTTTTAAAAATAAACCCTGAGCTCAGCCAGCAAGAATCAGGGCTGTGCTGCGGGAGCCGGAGGTGCTGACGGTGTGCTGGGGGATCCAGCTGGCTGTGGCTGGCACTGGCCTGTGCTTGGGCTGGGGTCTTCTCCCTCCGCAGCTGCTGCAGGCAGGATGATGTCGGCTCAGGCAGGGCAGAGCTGCTGGCTGCAGTGAGGTAAATTAGTGTCTGTTCTGCAGAGGAATTGGCCCAGGGAGGAATAAATGGGGTGTCAGAGTTCTCTCTCAGATCCGCTCGTACCTGCAGCAAACGGGGTTCCTCAGCAGCAGAGCAGGAGCAGGAGTCCAGCTTCAGGAGTGACCATGCTCACCAAGACCAAGAGGACCACCAGGGCTAAGCAATCCGAATAAGCCTTGTCTGTGTCCGGCGGGATCGCTTATTAAAAGGGTCCCATTGCATATGTAGTTAAGCCATCCCACAACGCCAGAATTGCAGGATAAAATAGCACGGTGTGGTTGCAGCCTTCAAATCTGGAATACAAGGAATACACCGTCCTATAATGATTTGTTTATGTAATAGGTAAAGCTCCACTGGAGGCAGGTTCTCTTCATATTAGGCACTACTCCAGCAAAGAAAAGAGGACAATGCCTGTGGAAACAACTAGAGTTTCACATTCTGCTTTATAAGCTGCCCCTGTCATGGAGATTTTAAGTTATCTGTGCTAATGAAGAATAATTCAGATTCACATTTGTTTTTAAATGAACGTCATCATGTGATAGATTGCGTTACTCATTAAGCAGTAATGCTTGTGAAAAGTGAATCTCAATGCTTGGAGAAAAGGAAATCTTTCTATCAGTTGCTCTCAATGTTTTCAACATATTTTGCTTTTGCAGTAATGTTGGGAATGTAGATGTTCTTAGATAAGGTTTCAAGTTTTGTGTTTTGAAATGAAAAATCATGAAAACATGTACTACTTTTACAAGTAGGAGTATAATTTAAAAGAATGCTAATTTTAGACTAATTAATTTTTTTTTCTAAGCTTTGGAACAGGCTGGGGAGTTTGCAGGAGCAAATACCTGGGAAACTGATGGAACTGTTGATACTGAAAATTAAAGCCAACTCATAGAAAGTAATTAAAGGCTGTGTGTTTCCTGCATAAGGGAGGAGAGTGAGAGTTATGTGAAAAGTCATTCACTGCGTGTGTAGGTGTACTGCATTGTAATCCTCCCTCAACTTCATGCAATAGATTAATCCCAGCTGATAGGTAAGCACTTTTCTAATCTATGTTGGCATTCAAGATGTCCAAATTCCACTTTGCTGTTAGATCTTTGTGAGGTCTGTAGCAGAGGTCACACACACCTGTTCCTTAGGCCCCCTTATTTAACACAGCAGGTTCTCTTGTTTTGACCCAAGATCAGCTGTTCAGGAGTTCAGGTCTTCACTGAGGTAGATGCTCAGAGGTGCTGGTGTGATGAATTAGAAAACTTGTCGTTGGGGAAATGGCCTGGTTGTGGGAGAAAGAGGGATAAGAGTGCTTGATTCACTGTAGGGCTTGACTATACGAATTAGGAGCAATGGAGATGCTTTGGACTGCAGGGGAGTAGGAATTGTAGGTGAAACTAAGGATGAAGAGCTTCTGAGGGCTGCTACAAACTGCGGAACCAAGTGCATGGCTGAAGACAGAAGGACAGAAGAGGAGGAGCTGTCCTGAAAGGGACCCGAAGGGCTTGCCAAGGGTGGTTCTTAGAGGATAGTTTAGGAGAGGGCCATCAGACCACAACAGCACGACTGTTAAGGAATGTTTATGCTTCAAATGGGCTGGAGAGTCAGGTAGTGCATTGGAGAAGCATTGCACTGTCCCATGAGCTCGTAAGAAAGAGGCTTTCTTGAGAGCTGTGCTGGTATTTTTATGTGACTCGATTACGGCTTGGAAGCTTGAACCTACTACCTGCTTTTTATTATTCCCAGTTTTTAAGCTAGAATTAAATGTTTTTGAGGCCTGGTATGTGTTTAGTGAGTAACAGGGTTAGTGATAATCAGTTGAGTGATAGCAGTTGGCAGGAGAAAAAATGTCAGGGGTATATATTGTCATGAATGATCTGGGCAAGTATTTTTTGCTCCTCCAGCATCTGAACATCCATGCACATAAACTTGGTTGTAAAGCCAGAACTTGTCTTTGGAAGAGTTTCTCACAAAGTTATTGCTGCCCAGGCTCAAAATTTGGAGCTTTATTCAGTGTGTTTTCTCACAGTATGTGATTCCTTTTTGTGCCTTTCTCCTTCCAAAATCTGTGAAAAGGCTTCTATTGTGTATGAACTGCTTATTGGTACAATCTTTGCAGATAACTAGCATTTCTGCTTAGAGGCTTTTTGGCAGTTTTTACTGTCTCTTAACTCAGATTGAAGGACACAGTGTCATTAAGACTGCCTGTCTCTTTCTTTGGTACACATGAATTTAGAGAAAGAACAGGTGAGCAGTTCTAGGAGAAGTAATCTCCGTCTTGATTCTTTGAGTGATCTTCCAACCTGACTTCTGTCAGGCTACACTCACTGTGGCCTGAGGCCAATAACTTGATTTTCTTCTTCAATTCTATCAAGTGATGTCAGAAAGTGACTGCTGTTTCTACAGTGAGACTGGAAGAAATGGTAAGTATCAGGAGAAAGAATGAAGGAAAAAATGTAAAGAAATTGATGAATAGCTTATTTGGGGTTTATAGGTGCCTTCTTCTTATGTTTTACATTTGTACTCTTGAGAAACACACATAGGTCTGGGACTACGTGTCTTTGTGTTTTGTGGAGATGTAGCTGGTGCTTTGAGTGCCTCAGTTGCTTTACTTGGACACCAGTGGTGTCTAATGTTCTTACCAAGCCGTAGGATGGTCTGGAGCTTTCTGCACAGTGATGTGGTCTTACCCAAATAATCAGCATGCAGTCTCCAGTGGTTTTTCCTTGAATTTTTTTTTGTTTGTACGGTTAGTATTCGGTAGCAGAACATTGTTCCCAATCAAGTGTCAGGACAACAAGGCCTTTTCTGGCCTTGTTTTTAGCTAAATAAACTAATGCTTGTTTTTTCCTGGGCAAAACCAGGAAGTTGTACTCATCCCCCTCAGTGAGGTATGTTTGAATGAGAAGAGCTGTCTGATTTGCATTCTGACGTGGTGAGTGACATCAGCTGAAACCCGTGCTGTCGGTCATACCTGGCAGTCTGCTCGGGAGCCGGGCATTTGCAGGCAGAGCAGCCCAGCAAGGAAGGAGCTGGCAAGTGGAGCACAAGGTATGGCAGTTAGTATGTAATTTATGCTGGGTGAGGAAGATGTTCTCTGCAGATCTAGGTAAGCGAGTATGTCTATTGTGGAACTTTCATTTGCAGTTTGAAATGTTTGCTTGGGCATTTTATGGTTGTTTCTGGAACAGAGCTCTCCCAAAAGATGGTGTACATTAAAATTTTTGCCTTTGAACAGAGCAGCACATGACTTGCAAAATGAATTTATTCTTTTGTGAAGAGCAGTCATAAAATAATTCGGTAGGCAGTGTCAGCTGGTAGATCTAAATGAGGAGAACATCTGAAAGCTAGGAAGTTGAGGGTGACTGGATATTGGTGGAGAAACAAGGCTGCACAAATAATTTCAAAATTTCAATTAGTTTCCAAATAAGAAGATAAGGAGAACAGAGTCTGGGTGAGGAGGGTGAGCCTGGAGAACATAGTGTTGGTGATTATGAAGGTAAGGAGATTGTGGTTTCATTTCTCTTGCTACTAGTCAGAATTGAAAGATCTTATTTCATGCAGAAACAAATGGAGGTTCTGCCAGAAGCTGTAGTTTTAGAGAAAAGGGCATGTAGAGTCACAAGAGAAAGAGCTGAGAAGGCTGGGGAACTGGAGAAATACAGCAGATTTAGCTGCAGGTAAAAAGAGATTAATACCAAAACCTGTACATGTGATTGGAGATTCTGCATCAGTTATGGCCAGAGCAAGCAGGCTTGCAAAAATCTGCAAAAGAAGTTCAAAGAAATTGAGGTGTAGAAGGTGATGGGTTTTGTAGGAATGTTACTTTGACAGGGTGAGGAGGCATACTAGGAGAGCTAAGGTCAATAGGTAGTTCATGGACTGGAACTATATGGAAGGGTTTAAATATTTTTTCATACGATGGGAGGACCTTCTTAGGCATTTTTCTTAATTGATAAATTTCAGCTGAGCCCCTTGGACACTTTCCATCCATGGTTGAATTTGCATTATAGGAAAAGCCTTAAAATAGTGAAGAACCAAGAGCAACATAGTTTAAAAAAGGGATCTCGGGCAAGGGAAATGTTGTTATGAATAAGGCAGTATCTGAAAGCAGGTATGACTCCAGGATGGCTAACAGAGACAAGGAAATGGAAATTAACATATCAAAGCTGAAGTGAAATTTGAAAAGCTTAATGTATTCCCTTCAGGCAGGAGACTCTAACTAACTAATCTCTGTCTCGGCATGCTGAAAATAATGCTACATGTAATTAAGAATTTTGGAGCAAAATTTTTTTATCTATAAATTTTACCAAATCTTGATATATATTAGAAGAAACATAAAAGACTTAAAAAAAAAAAATTATCCTAGCAACTATAATCCTATAATACCAGTATTGTAATCATTAGTGTGAAGGTTTAAAAACACAAAACCACCTTGGAGATGGAGATTAAGAGATTAAATATAATACAGGTGTTCAAAAGATAGCCTGTGCCATGTTAGTCAGAGCTGTATTTGTTAAACCTATTTATTTCTGCAGAGACGCAGTAAGTTTCATGTCTGAACTAGTAACTTCTTTTGGGTAGTTCTAACAAGTCGTTTTAGTTGAAGACATCAGGATTATGGGAAGTATCAAACAAGAAACTGCCTAGAAAAGCTATCAGGAGGGAATTTACCCCTGGAGTACTTGACTAATTAACTTCTTAGCAAAATGAGCTAAAGGTTCAAATGCATAATAGGCAATGGAAACTCAAATTTAGGCAGTATGGACCAGAGCAGGATAGGAACACAATGGCCCTTCCAGTTTGAAATAACAGGAACCTTTATAAATATATGGAAGAATATATTCTTAGGAAGATAGGACAAGCCTCTCCATTTTGGTCTCCAGCTTATCAAGACTGAAGAAGAGGCTTTTTTGGTTTTCTTTAGGCTGAACCCCATGGAAAAATAAAGCAATTTGACTCAAGAAGCAGCGTAACTGCATCCTCGTGGTGTGTGCTTCCCCATTAACTAGTAATTTCCCCTGTGGCTGTGCTGTGCTGCTGGTGGCTGATTGCATCCTGGGAAAACTGGCTGTACCAGGACAGCTGCTGCAGGAATGCCTGCACTGGTCTGGCAGCCAGGGCATTAACATGATGCTGCACTTAAGCTAATAAGACTTGGCTGACCTAAATGGCTTGGCCCAGAGCCACTGCAGGGATGTTTGTACCTGTGTCATGGCTCACCCACAAACCTGTATAATCCACTTGGCAGACAATGGACCATGTCTGCTGTAATTGAGCACTCTAAGGCCTTTGTAGCCAGTTCTTTCCAAGATGTGTAAGCTGTTTCTCTCTGTTTCGTCTTCACCTTATCTGCTATATTCACACATATAAATTTACATGAATATTTGTGTACCTATATATCAACATTTAGCTTGGGAATGGAGTCTGTAAGTGAAGCAGCAGAGTAACTCTTTGAAGATGTAAGCAAGAGTTAACATTTTCTGGGTAAACCTGCTTAGCCATTTTACCTGTGAGACAAGGAGTAACCTCTTTAACTGGATGTCCTGCTTCTTCTCAAACAGTTCTGCTTCGAAAGCAAAACCAAGTATAAACCTGGCCCTGAGGGGTTAAGTAGAGTGGTGTTGTGTGGCTCAGGGTGGGGAGCCCTGCAGTGCTGCTCTGCTGCAGGCACTGCAGATGCAGCAATTCCTGCTCTCCTTGGAGCAGCTCAGCAAGCCCAACAGCAGAGACCTTTGTAATGCTGAGGATTCAGATAAAACCACCATGTTCATAAAAACCAAAAAAACAAGCAACACCAGGAAAGGCAAGGTTCAACAAAGTAAATACAGTGGATGGGGCTACTAGGCTGCAGAGTCCAGTTGGATCAAGACCTTCTGGCTGTGTCACCCCAAAGGAGCTCTGTGGATTGCACTTTGCCTGTCTCCCCTTGGTGCACTATGGGCTCACGAAGCACCGAAGCCTTGCCCTCCCTGTTCCCATGGCATACCTGTGATACTTCTCTGGTTTTGATTTCATCCTTATATGTACCTTCTACAACCAACTTAAAGCTGTTCTTTCAGTGTGTTCTATTTCGTTGGCTGTTGTGAATTCCTGATGTTGATCTGTCCAGTGTTTCCCACTGTTGTTTTTATCTCTGTTCTTGTTGAACTCTGTGTGAGGGGGTGTCTTCTCTGCTAGACCTGTTTACAGAGCTGAAGGGCTTAGTTCTGCACATCACAAAGCTACAGTGCAGGATAGATGCTGTGTGAGGTGTAAAGAACTTCTCAGAAAGAAATGGGCCTGCTTACACTTTCTGTGGGTGCTCAAAGGGCCTTTTAGACACCCCATTGTCTTCAGCTTTCCAGCAGCCTTGACTTGAGAACTTGACCTGTATAAATTGCGAAACATGTATGTGTTGCTTAATGTCGTACCCTGTTCTGTATTTTTGCAATGTGTAAAGACAGCTGCAAAGATGAAGAAATATTCCATAAGGGTAATCCTGACTATCTATATTTTGGACATGAGACTAGATTAGATAATGGCTGTTTGCTTCCTTAGCACTTTGAATCTATGTATTCCCCCTAGGCAAATTGGACAATCTATTTTGTATTCTCCCACAGACTCCCCAGTGGAGTTCAGCTGCTGTTCTCTACCAAGTGCACTTTTGTGTTGTTGCCAGATATACACAGTTCTGGAGGGAGAATGTGGGATTGTGTAGCTGCAAAGCTGACAGTGACGGCAGCTTTCCCCAGCATGCCTTCTATCTGCACAGTGGGAAAACCCACTGAGGAGGTGTTTTTGGAAGAGCTGAGGCAGGGAGGAAGTATAATTTCTCCCTGGAGTTCTCCTAAGTATTCCTAATACTTTTCCCAACTAGAGCTGAGATTTTTAACAGCTAAGAAAGTTTACCAACGATTTTGAGGTTGGTATGTTCAATGCCTGTAAAGTTCTTTGTAATTCAGGCACCTCACTTAGGTTATTTGGCCCTTCTAAGCTGGTATCCAGTATTGTCTGAAATGCACAAGCTGTTTTGGTGTGGTGTCACCATGCTTCATGGTGACAGGATGTTGAATTTGTTGTAGGCTATGCCCATATACAGTTTGTTTCTACACAGACACATTCTGCTCTAAAAGTGTAGACTTTTATGGAGAAACCTGGGTTCACACAGTCTACAGGAAGTTTGGAGACATCTTGAAAAAATGGTTCACCAAGGCTTGGGGGTTCGGCACAGCCACCCTGTCCCAGGGGCACAGGGCTGTGTCACCCAAATGGAGCTGTGCTGGTGAGCAGCATGTTTACTGAGTAGTCTGAAAAGCTTTTTCTGGCATGTTTGTATGTGTGCTCTGGCTAGCTCTGCCACCAGTGAGCCGTCACCAACCTCCATGGTCCTGGCTTCACGTGTTTTTCCTGGAGCACCAAAGGCAAAGGAAGGTGCTAAAGGATGCTACAGCCCTGCCAGAGGAACAGGGGACAGGTGGCTGGTAGCAGATGTTACCACCTCCAAACAGCTTTGGTGGGGACAAATATCTTATACTCCAGGTCCCAGAGAGCTGTAGAGACTCGAGATTTGGCAGGCAATTAAAAAACAGTTGCATCCTGCTTGTCAGGCTCTTAAAAAAGGATTTGAAGAGTCTATGTAAACCCTGTTTATCTCCATTTTGTGTGTCAGTAATTTTTGTCCAGGCATTGTCTGGAAGGAGAGCTAGAAGAAGGAATGCGAGCAGCCTGGAAGTGGGATCAAAACCGCAGTTTCCAGAGGCCCAGAAGCTACACCAGGAAGAAAATACTGTTGATATTGTCAAACTGAACTCTGGTAAAAGACCTGGATGTTCTTTTCAGTGCTAGTGAAGCCATACTTCCACTTCTTTTGGCTGCAGTTCTTCAGTATATCAGGCTCTTAATTTTTAGGAGGTATTTTTATGTTGTGGGTTTTAGTATGAAAAGCTGAATTCAGGCATTGCACAGTGGAGGAGAAGAATGCGTTTTTCATAAGATGGTTTTCCTTTCTCTTTGGGGAAAAAAGGAAATGTCTTCCTGCTTTCTATATATGATATGTAAATTCTATATATTATATATTTTTTTCTATAGGTGATTAGAAAGTTTGCCTCCACTTGCTATCAATTACACGTAAATTTTTAACCAGCTTTGTCCTCAAACCAAATCAGATGTCCATATGCCAGGAGAAATTAGTCAAATTTGAAGAAGTAGCATCCTGTTCTTCCCCACTGTAGTCCAATCAAAGGACACATTGAGGTGAATAGTAAAGTCCAAATCAAGAAAAGATGTTTACAGTTCCTTCCAGTGCCTGAAGGGAGCCTACAAGAGAGAGGGAGAGAGAAGTTTTACAAGGGCTTGGGGTGACAGAACATGGAGGAATGGCTTCAAACTGAAAGACAGTAGATTTAGATTAGATATTAGGAATAAATTCTTCCCCATGAGGGTGGGGAGACCCTGGCACAGGTTGCCCAGAGAAGCTGTGGCTGCTGCATCCCTGGAAGTGTCCAAGACCAGGTGGGACGGGTCTTGGAGAACCCTGGGATAGTGGAAGCTGTCCCTGCCCATGGCAGGAGGTGGAACGAGATTCAAGGTCCTGTCTAACCCAACCCATTCTATGACTCCATAGTTGTGATTCAGAAAATATCCCTCAGACTCCAAAATTCTAGAATGAGTTTAACAGAGAAATTGCATCTGAATTAAAGATACCTTCAAAATAAAATGACTGATTCATTTTTTATTTGATAGGCAGTTCTTGCGGAAAATGGGCCAGGTCTTGGGACTTTGCCTGAAGAGAAGCTTTATAATACTTGGGCCAGACACTTAAATTGTATGCTTTTTCCCTTGATTTCCTAAGGTGGCATTTCCTGTGCACTGTTCTGATTATCTCAATGGGCATTTCATTCCCATTTCCTTCTTCTGTGCCTTCACAGAGTCTTTTTGACTTCAGAGCTTGTGTTTGGGATGCTGGTTGTTACCAACTAAGAATGAGCAACCTGTATTGGAGTGTGGTGCAGCTCATATTTGTGTATGAGGCAGTTATCTAGAAATAGTATTTGTGTGTTGAATGCTTTATAACAACATTCTGCTCTCCTTTTTGCTACTAAATTCGCTGATCATGTATGTAGATTACACATTCAAGCATGGTCTTTAAAATTACATTAAGAATCCAGCACAAAATCTATGTAGCACAGAAATTCTTACCTGGAAGTATGTTCCTTAATAATTCAAGGCAAAAGGCTGATTTTTTTTTTTTCCTCTTACAAGGTGAAGAACAAGGTGAAGTTTGAGAATATTAAGTATAATGCATATATAGACACACACAGATAATGGAATTACAATCTGTAAATAGAAACAAATAAATACAAAAGATCAAAAACTGAAAAATAAGGATATATACATAAAAAAGTAGAGCACACTTGCTGCACCCCTGTAGAGAGGAACCTGTAAACCTGGGAAGTTTGGCGCTAATGTTCTGTTGAATTCTGAGGCACTTTTCTCCATTTTACCCCTGTTTTGGTTGGGTGCCAGGAGTCGGCATTCACCAAGTACACGATAAGAATCTGTGAGGAGGTTATCAGTTCCTTGGGCAGTGCTGCATCCCACAGCTGTTCTGCTTCGACAGCCAGATGCAACCTCAGCAAGGGTGTAATCCTTCTTTGGCTTCACCAGCTTGTGCTGACAGGTTTCCTTGTGTGCAGGGCTCACTTTATTCTCGTCTCTCCTCCTTGCAGGATGGCTCGCTCTCTGTATGAGTGGCTGTGGCAGCACGAGTTCTGGCTGCCCCCAGGAATCACCTGGGAGGACATGCAAGAGTCTGAAGACACTCATTACCCTCAGCCTCGTGATCTCCTGCTCAGTATCCCTTTTGCTTTAATCTTGGTAGTCATTCGATGTGCCTTTGAAAGGTAAGTTATTTAATACTGTTTGGGGTTTCTTAGGTACAATGGGAGCAGTTTGGGTCCAAAAGCTAGCTTTATTGTCTATGCCAATGCATGACTGGAGAGGTCCACAGAGACTCCATGCCACAAAGTCTGCTGAGATGGATACATTTTTCAGCTCCTTCTTTTCAGCCCTGTGTACTGGCTAAAGAAGTGTGTTGAATGTAGAGCACAAACCCTACCCTTAAGGACTAATTGCAAGCATTGTGATTTCCTACACATAAAACAGGTCAGTGTAGATGACGTTCGTGTGTGTTTTTGAAGGCGGACCTCCTGGTTTCTGTGTGTTGCATATTACTTGCTGTTTCTGGGTCAAGTGTGGCAGAAATCATGTTTAGGTTCCATCATACAGTTACCCATTATCTTGGGTGATGGGGATCTGGAGTATTGCACCTGACAGACAAGCCTGAATAAGATGCATCAGATTGGGCTGAGCCCTGTGCCCTCAGCATCAGCCCTGCCTAGCACAGGGCTGTGTGTGGTGCTGACCACCACTTGGGCCTGGCAGTGCCACTGCCCTCCACTGCCATGGAGAGACATTTGTAGCTGCTTCCTCTGACTTGAAGTTGCTATAGACCCTTCAGTGCTGGGCTGCCAGGACTTCTGCTCCTCTCATTCTGCTACCAAACCTGCTTTTGGGGCTGCTCTTTGCAAACTCTGTGATATCATCCTCCAGTGCTGGCACAAGAAGTTACTCTGACTCGAGGATCTTTCTGGCCAGAACCATTTGAATGTTTTACACATTACACTTCAGGGCAGAAAATTTGGGGATTACAACAAAGGTATAGCAAGAAATCCTGCAGGGATCATTGACTCTGAGTTTCACTGAAGTCCTGAACCGGTGCCATTGCTTTATGCAGTTTGGTCAGTAGTTAATGTGGTTGGTGACACAACATGATTTGCTGGTGGAAAACAGATTTACTACAGCAGAACCCATTGTCAAGACTGCAGAGCAAGTCCCCTTTCATGATTTTGAATACCCTTTAAGTGTTTTTCAGTATATTCAAGACCCAGTATTCTTAGTAGCTCTCTGAAAAGGTAATCTTTTGAAATCTACAATGGTTTTAAATTTAGAAAAAGGGAAAAAATGACAATTTAAGAAAAGTTTTATCATTCTTTTTTGAGAAGTGGCTGCACAACAAAATGGAAATGAGCTTTCCTATAGACTAGAAAGATGTTTCTTCTGCAGATTCTCTGTGACACAAGAGTAGCTTGGAAAAGCTTACAGAAGTTGAAATGATTCAGAGCTCTCCTGTAAGAATGTTTTTATGTAACAATACTGGCTGTAATTTGGGGTATTTTATTAACACTAAATGTGTGAATAATTACTGAAATAATAATTTTAGGATGATACAAAATTAGAATTCAAATATCTTCTTTGTAAACAATATGTTTAGCATGCATTCCATAAATTCCATTGTTTTTATCCTGCACTTTCCTGGGGACACAGGCATCTTGGTTACCTCTACTCATGTGGAAACCAAGGTGCTCTAGGTAGCCATTAAAACACAACTGACTCAGATTTCTTCCCTGCTGATGCACAAGACCTGGCTGGATTCCGTGCTCCTTCAGGTAGGCACTGCTGGTCAGTGATGCGGATGCGCTTCTGGTGTGGAGCTGGAAATTTGGCCCGCGTCCCACACTGACTAGCACTTGGCCAATTTATGGCTCCCCAGTGCAAGACATGGTCAGGAAGAAGGAGGAGTCAAACCCTTCCCTGTGGCGGCTCATGACAGTACACAAGGCAGCAGACACAAACAGAAACACATGATGCTCCATCTGCATGTACAAAAACTCCCTTCTTTACTGTGAGGGTGGTCGAACACTGGAACAGTTTCCCCAGAGGGGGAAGGAGTCTGCATTTGCAGAGATACATGACACCCAGCTGGTCATTGCCCACTCAGCCTGCTGGAGCTGGCCCTGCTTGAGCTGCAGAGTGGGGCTGGGTGATCTCCAGAGGCCCTTTCAGCATCAATTCTGTGCTTCTGTGACTCTGTCCCTTTATTTGCCTTCCTCCTGCCACATCACTCCCAGTCAATCTAAATATCTTTTTCATCTGCTTTTAGATGCCAATGGCCAAGTAAAAAGATTTTTTCTTTCCCATCCAAGCACTGCCTCAGCTGGGAGTGTTTCCACAGGCCTGGTCCTACTCATTAATTTTAAAGCTGTTTTGATTCACAAACTTCATTAAATAAAAGCTGTGTGTCACACCCTTGAAAAAGATAACATCACAAGCCCATTTTACAGGTCCAGGAAGCCTATAATCATAGCTCTATTTTACCTATGCAAATTACAAGCTGGTGTTCTGAGCTGTATTCTTGTTTGTCCTAACTCTGCAGTCGTTTATTTCAGCATGGCTTTTTCTCATTCTGAATCACTACTGTTTCACATCCAGTTCATCCTGGAGAAGAAAGCTTCCCCTGGGACGGTGAGGTGTGAATCCAGCTCTCAGTTTCTCCATTGCCTTATCTGAAGTGGCACTGGTCCTGTTTACAGTAATTTACACCAAGTTTGAGAATTGCAGAAGGAAATTATGTGTGTGTTGCTTCTCATCTTCTGTGTAGATAACCCTGACTGTATATCTTTGTACACCTGGTCTGCAGATCAGAGTGGCTGTAATTAGTAGACAAGTTTGGGTTTGGTGGCTGTAGCTTGGCCTCTGGCAATTTATTCTACCCTCAGCCACCACCAGCTATTACTTGCAACTGTGTGTTGGGTGCCCAGTGTTTCTCTCTCTGAATAGTTCCTGATGGTGCCTGCTTTGGGATTTCAGAAATGTTATAATGTGTTCATGTGATTTAACTGTCAGAACTCCAGGTAAATAGTAAGAGGCAGGGGAAGTCTGGAGGATTTTCTGCAATGTCTGCATCAGCCACTGTGCTGGGACCAATTGTTTCATCCTTTTTTGGGGGGCATTAAACTTGTGAAAGAACCTGCTTCCTCAAGGATGGATTTTCCTCTCCTTTGCACTGGCTGGCTAAACTGGGGTAAACTGAGACAGCAACATCCTTCTAAGAGCCAGCTATGCTGGGAATTAGGTGGTGGCTGTGGGAAGAGGACCTGCGGTGTCTGGGTGTGGCCTGAGAGAACTCGGGAGGTTGTGGGTGCAAGCCCTGAGGGAGACGAAACAGCTCATATGTCGTGAAGCAACTCCCCTGTGAGCTGGTTTGTGCTGAGGAAAGTGGGAAGAAGTGGGTTCAGTGCTGGAGAGTAGAAAGCCCATTACTGCTGCAGTGCTGGGCTATGCCACAGTACTGTGGCAGGAACTGGGGGAAGCAGTTAATGATGTCCTGAGAAAAGAGAGGACCTGGAACTTCGGAACCTCCCCTGTTCCTTTAATGTTTCCAGATTGCACTTGTGAGTAGTGCACCCGGAACTTGCAACTTGATTTTAAGCGCCTGTATACCTTAGCAGAACTTTCCCCTGGACCTAGTTCTGCAAGGATGTTGGCTTCTCTTCTAGCTGTGTAATGTTTAAGACCGTTTCTGTGAAAATCAAGTTCTTGGAGTGCTATGATTCTGAAGGAATATTGTAAAGTGTTTCTTGCCTGCATGGTTAGGAAAATGTGGCAACTAAAGTGCTTTGAGGGATAGTAAAGCCATTGAAAAACAGAATTTACAGATAATTTTTGATTTGTCTGGTTTCAGTCTAGGGATTTTTGGATGTTGGGCAATTGAAAGGAAATGTCAGTGAATTTGAATCCACGTAGCTCCCAGATTTCACTAGAAGAGGATTTTAGTCAGAAATACTAGGTCTCTTTGAGGGAGGGTGGTGACAGTATGTTAACCATATGTTGTACATTTAAAGAAATGGACGTTCTTGATCTGCCAGGAACAGATACTTGAACTCAAAACCAGAAGAAAGAAAGGACACCAATTCTGAGTATTTTATTTAGAAATGTACCTTTCTAAAGTTTTTTTTTGCACAGAGACTTTTGTTGTTGATCAGTAATCAGGAAGGATCTGGAAACAGTTTCCTGTTAAGGTCTTACAGGCAGGGCTTGGTGCGAAAGATGAGGGACACATTGCAGCAGTTAATTGAAAACAGACCTGACTCAGTTTGGACAGTAGCACTGTAGTGACTCGAGACCTTGTATCAAACGGAACAGTCAGTTTAACTGCTGTGGAACAGTCTCCTGCAAGCAGGAGAAGGCAGAGACTACTCCAGGAGCACAGTGATAGCCCTCTGCCAAAGGAAAGCAGTAGGCTAAAAGAGACTGTGCAGTTCAAAAATATAAGTTCTGATTGCTGCTGTCACTGGTTCTGCATTTCTTAGTACTTGAAGGTATTTGCAAAGTGGCACCCTTATAAATAAAAAGAATCCACCCCCAAAGTTAAATTATTTCTTGTATCTCACACTAACTCTGAAAGCTTCTGGAGAAGGAGTATAGCCCATTTTTGAAAGGTGGGGGAGTAGCAGCTATAAGCCCTTTCATGGGAAATCCATTTAGTTTCAACTTCAGTAGGTTTTGCACAAGACAGTTTGTTCTGTGATTACTGAAAAAATGCCTTGGTGAGACTTGTGCCATGTAAACCATGGAGTGAGAGATGCTCACTGATGGAGAAGTAGGCTGGTGATGAGAATCATCTCCCTGACTGTGTCTGACTCGGAGAGGGGGGCAGTTTAGTCCTCAGATTTATGCTTTTGTCTTGCAGAGAGCTGATAAAGTGCCATGATGAGACTGTCCCTGCCGGTGAGATGACATATCTGTGATGTTGAAATCAGTACAAGCATCATCCTCTTAGGGTTGTGCTTGGAACAGGACTTAAATGAGAACTGAGTCAGAGCATACACATGCAAACGTCCCTTAGAAAGAAATCTCAGACCTTGATTTCCCAATGATGTTCATAAAAGTGGGATTGGTTCCATAAATCATGGGTAAACTCAAAATCTCAACAACAAAGTAATTGTAACTGGTTACACCCTGTCTTCATCCACTGTGACTTGCTTGTTTCTGTTATGGTGAGATTTTATGCCATGACCATAAGAAATCAGCAGAAGATATAGAGAGATCAGGGATTAAACAAAATTAAGAAATTTGTCAGGATACTTTAAGTAGTTTTTCAGTAAAATAAATTTGTTTGCAAGCTGTGTTGACACCTGACAGAAACAGTCTCTTTGCTTTAATGTGTCTAGAAAATTTCAGAATATTGCCCGATCAGAAGTTGCAATAAGTTTGTTTTCAGCAATAGAATTGATTACATCTTCCTCTTCAGAGGTGCTCGTATTGATGCCTGGTCTTTGAAAGAGAAAGATCAGGCCCACTTCAAGGAACTGTTTAATATGAGAACAAGACCTAGTGTAGAGCTTAAGGTAGATGTTTTCCCAACGTCAGTGGAGTCACGGATATTATTGAAATACTGTGTGACTGTTCTTAGTGCAGGACCTGCTGGTCCATTAGCACTCTTACTAAACCAATCACTTCATATTAAAAAATTCATTAGATGCAATTAAAACATTTATTGAGATCATTTGGAGCCAAAACCCGGAATTCCCAGTGATGTCTATATTCCTTTGCCATCCAGCAGCAGTGCCAGGGTGCAGCTAAATTTCACTGAAACTAGTCAATGCTTACCCATGTTTTTGTGATAACTATGTGTCGTTGCCAGCAAGCACACTCAGCCCTGGCCCTTCTCTTATGGCAGAAACATATAATTTTTGTTGGTCTTGGTACATCTTTGAATTTTCCTATAGCCAGTGATGCCAAAGGAATTTCCCAGAGATGATGACAAAGAACAATTGATACACAGGCAGGTGGGTTGGTTGTGCAAAAGCAAAAGGGAACTGAGCTGTTACATGAGTGAGCAAAATGTGTACCCATTCTGTGGTTTAACAGAAGTTACAGCATTCCTTAGGCAGGGGGTCTTTTTATAAAATTGCTTTTAATACTTGTTAATTAAATTAAGAAATGAGTTCTTGAGAAGAAAACTTCTAAAAGACCCTTCTGAAGGGTGCTGGACCTGAAAAAGTCCCTAAAGACATGCATATGGAGTATAAGCTGTATGACTAGCAGAGACCACAGGTAACTACACCAGATAATCACAGCCATACATATATCCCATACTATTTTGAAGTATATCACCTTTAAACACCTACACAGTGAAATAGCTTTTGCAGCTTTTTTAAGCAAAGTAGGGGGAAAAAAATTGTTCTGTATCCAAATCATTAGGGAGAACTGATCAGAGGACTTGCTTGGACAGCAGGAGGGACCAGGCAGAGCAGGTGTGGGGCTCTGCACTCGCTGCCTGTGCTTGGTGCTGTCAGCTCAAACCATCTTCAAGCACCAGTTTGCAGTCAGTAACACAGACACTTACCCAGTGGCAGTGTGTAAAAGGGAGCAGTTAATAAGAACAACTAATTCTCGAGAAACTCAAGTAAAATTCAGTTGATTTGGGTCTTTTTTTTTAATATGGTTTGACAAGTTTCCTGTTTGTGCCATATTTATGCAGGCTCTCACTTCACACCTTCGATGAGGATGTTTCCTGCTGCTGAGGTAGAGAAGAGTGTTGGTAGTGGAGGAGTTGAATTGTTGAGTACAGGAATTCTCTGAACAGTTTTTCTTGCATAACTTTTTTCTATTTATGCAGATTTCTTTTGCTTTATTTCACTATGAAAGACTGAAGATGCACAGCTAGTGCAAACATCCATTCCTTGTGACAAGGTTTCTAGTTGTCATGCCCTTATTTTGCAACTGTTTTTCATTTATATTAGGAAACATGGAGGTAAGTTACTCCAGGAAGGACGAAGTGGCTTTCTGTTTCAGCAGGACATTTCTTCTGCATTAGTACTACACCTTTGGCAGAGCCTCCCTCTTGATCCCGAGCCAAGGCCTTAATTCAGGTGGATGCTATATATGTTCCATGTTCTAGATCAAGCAGGGAACAACATTTAGGCCTTATCACCAGTGTGGTACTCCCCATCAGCTGCAAGCATGCCAGAGACTTGTGATTAGTGATTCAGAAGTTGACAACGGAGGATATAGCATTTGCCAGCCTTGGGTAATTTTGAATATCACAGCACAGAACTCAGAGCAGTAGGGTACAACTCCAACAGTTTCTACTGTAAGTTTCTGATTTTACCTGCTTAACATGATACTCGTGTTTAGATTCATATGAGGGAGGCAGCTATTGTGTACTGCATCACATTTTAACAGTGCTGCAAAATCAGAAATCACTGTTCTGTTTTTGGCTGACTCTATGTTTTCTTTTGCAGAGCCATAGCCCTGCCCCTCAGTACCAAACTGGGTGTGAGAGACAAGCAGAGACCAAAAGCTCAGCCCAATCCTGTGCTGGAAGCATTCTATAGTACGCGCTGCAAGAACCCTGAAGAGGTGAGTCCCTTCTTCCTTTGCTTTCCTGTAGATTTCGTGTCTTTGGCCAAAGAAAATCCCATTTGGACTCTGAAGTTTAGCGGTGCCGTTCATATTTGGATGCTCAACAAAGGAAACACTGTAGCACAGGCTCCTCCTGTAATGCCATCAGCTCTCAGTTCTGCTTCTGAACTCCTGGGAGGAAACCGTGCTCCCAAAGGAAACAGTGGCAACTCCTGTTCCCTGCAGTGCTTACCTTATACAGGCACGAACTGCAACACGGGGCTCTGCCTGAGCATCAGTCACACTTTCTTACTGTGAGGGTGCCCAGAGATGTTGTGGAATTTATATCCTTGGGAAAACTGAAAGCTCTCTGGACATAGTCCTTGACACCTGGCTCTAGGTGGCTCTATTTGAGCAGGGCCTATTGGACGAGGTGACCTCCATGGTCCCTTCCAACCCCAGCCATTCTGTGATGGCTTCTTTTTATATACTAGCAAATCCTGTAAAAAATTAGTCACATCAGCTGCCTTGGGCTGACTCCCACATTGCTAGTCCCTGCAGCTCAGCCAATGTATCTTGCTTGATCTCCTAGTCCTTGACTGGGTCATTCTGTTGCCATGCAGTCCATGAGTTTGAGACTGGCCTTGTTAGAAGCCAGAGTCTTTCTTGGTCATCATCACAGAGATTGTGAGGGACATCAGAAACCTGCAAACACAACTGGTGGGCAGTTTCCCCCTGAGAGATAAAGAAGAGTGATTTTCAAGAAATTGGCAAGATGACCCGGAGTTATAACGGCTGCTGCTGATGGGAGAAACCACTGGCAGGTTTGTGAATTGTCAGGCAATATTAGCATTTAATATGGTCAGTGAAGTCCCTGGCTGTGAACTCTGTGGTAGGGAAAGGAGTCTGATTTTCTTTCAGCTTGTTTTTGTAGGCTTTCTCTTGGCCTGGAAGCAATAGCTGTGAACTCTTTATCAAGGATGAGTGAGCAGGGGATCACCATGGGTTCCAGTCCCAAGGAACAATTTTTCTCCAAACACACTGGTTCAACAAGGCTGTTGCAGCATGGTTTGTGCTGCGATGGGGCATGAGGAGCCCCAGGACATGCAGTACCAGGTTAGAAATAAAGGAAAAGAGGCTAAAATTAAAGTGTAGGCATTGATCTGAGTAGTGCAGCCAGCCTATCTCTGCAGCAGTGGGAGGAAATGTTCTCAGGGACACTTGCAGTGTGGTGGTCCCTGACTGTCCACTTGCCTTTCTGTCCCCAAAGTCCAAACATTTCTCAGTATAACTGCTTCTGTGGCAGAGATCTAACTCAAGACCTGGCTTTGCCACAAGGTTTTTCCCACAGCTCTCCCTGCACCCCCATTGCCCTGAAGTGGTGCTTTTCTCCCAGCAGATCTGGGATTCTGGAACAGATCCTCACCGTGAGACAGCAGCGTGAGGTGGAGCAGGAACTGCTGCCTGTCTCTATCCACTCCCCGAGTACACCTCAGCCAGTCTGCTGGCTTCCTTCCTCTCCCATGAGCTCTCAAACCGCTGCTTAGAGGCAGCTTTTACTTGTCCAATACGAGATTTTGCAGTTCTTGGCAGCCTTTTCTTGGGAGGAATTCCACATGATGGAGCAGTTGGAGAATATAAATTGGCGTCTCCATTTGTCTCCACCACCAGAACAGAACTCAAAAAACAGCATATCTGAAAGCAACATATCTGAAAATTGGTAATAAACTTATTTTTGTACAGCATGCTCAAACTATGTAAGTCACTCTCACATGACACCAATTAAGGTAAATGCATTCCATGAAAAACTATTGCTTTACTTAAAAAATAAGGCTATCCATGATGACACTTCCAGGTAGGAATATAAAACATGACAAACTCTTAACAGCCTGAGGACAAGAAGGAAGGTAATTGCAGGATTTATGTGAGTAATCTATTGAAGAATTACCCCTAACAGGTTTACCACAACAGGAGAATATCCAGTAGGAAAATGAGGTTGCCTCTGCTCATGACATCCATCATGATACTGCATCAGAATGCTGAGAGGCATGACAAGATTCAGTGCAGAACTATAAAATATTATTTAAGCTGCAGTGATCTTTCTTGGAGTGACAGATGTAAGGGATTTGGTCCCTGAAGACAGGGTGAGGAAGTGATTTGACAACAAACTCACATGAGGAGACAAGACCAGTTTGAAAATGGGGAAGTTCACATAAAAATGAGAAGTTTCAACATTAGCATTAACAACCAATTGATTAGAGGGGATTTGAAAGATTTTCTACTATTCACGATCTTTACGCTAGGAACGGACAGCTTTCAGAAAGATGCCTTAGCTTGAACAGACTTGGGCTTGCCAGGGGCTCCAGCGAGGCTCTGTGGTGGGTCATATGAGGTATTGCCCTGTCTGACCTTTGAATCTGGATCTGAACGTGCTGCCTCTCCTGTTTTCTAGGGTGAGCTGCTGAGTTTAGCCAAGCAATGTGACCTGCCAGCGAGGAAGGTGGAGAAGTGGTTCCGGCGCCGGAGGAACATGGACCGGCCCAGCCTGTCGAAGAAGTTCAGCGAGGCCTGGTGAGCAGGAGCACAAGCCATGAACATCACGTTTTCACTGGAGCTGAGCTCCACAGACAGCTCACTGCCTCCCCCTGTCCTCCATCCCTACACAGAGAGATCCCAGCTCCCTGTCTGCCTTCCATCCCTATGCAGAAAGCATCTTGGGTCTTCCCTGACCCAGTGGCTCTGCTGTAACTCTCTGCTGCTACTCTGTCACAGAAACGTTTCTTGCTTTCCCCCTTATTTGCAATCCCAAGTCTCCTTTTACTGCTGTACCTTTATTCCTTACTGGGCCCTTGTTTCTGACTTTTCCTGACTTTGTCAGACTGGCATTCTGCTCTGACACACATTTGTACCTGAAAAACTCTCTGCTGTTTACATCTTACTGCTTTGCTGCTGCTTTGCTACCTACTAAAAAGGCATCCTTTCTGTTGCCTTTCCCATGGTTTCCCTTTGCCTCTCTGCAAAGAGATTCCTTCTGCTGCACCTTTTCTGCAACTATTTTGCACACTGTTGCTTTCAAAAGCCACAGGATTCTGCTGTCACTTGATTTCGGCATCCTGAAAGTCACAAACCAGCACCATTCCACGGGGGTGGAAGCCTGTGAGCAAAGAACAAAAACTGCCTTGGAAACAGCCGAGTGGAAATCCTCCTTGTTATGTGGAAACACAAAATAAATATCAGGTCAGCGAGATCTGACTGTCAGTCCTGGCTCAGCTTTCCTCAGAAAAGGAGGATTCTCCACAGCTTGGTTGGAATACCTTATTTACAGGAGGCTGCTCTACTATTTGTGTAAGGAATTGGGTTCTCCCAGGAAAGCCACAAAGACAAAAGAAATCATTAAATACCTGGAGTACTATTCATCTATCTAAAAGTGTGTATCCATAGGGTAGGCATCAACTTTGAGCTCATCAGCTTGTGGTCCATTTAACACTCCACCTCTAATTCAAAACCCCTACCTAAAAACCGTAATTCAAAAAGAAGAAAAGGATATGTATTATTTATTTATAATATGCCAGATAGTTACAAATATTTACAGAAACAGTGAATAAGGAGTTGTAAAGCAACGATGTTTATTCTGTCTCCATCCGTATGAAATGTTGGCTCTCCCTGCACTCTGATGACTTGTAGTAAATAGTAACAGTAAATAGGAAACAGTAAATCCTTTTCTGCCTCTGAGCCCACTGAGGATAGTGTCCTTCCACCTGCCCTCTCTCGCCATGTGCAGTCTGTAGACAGAATGTCTCTGTTGTGACATAGCAGCTTTGTAGAGTTTATTTTTGTCTTGGAATTCCTGGGGGTTTAATTGACAGGTGGAGTCTCTCAAAATGCAGTTATGTCTGAATTATTATGGAGATTTTTGGAAATTAAAGGACTGGTTTAGATAGTTTTACTCCTTTGAATATTTCCTGTGGTTCATTTATTAATAACTTGTTCATTCTGTTGGGATGAAAGCCCCCTCATTCCTTACTACATGTGTGAACATTCAGGTGACCTGCCTCTGTCCACTGAACTGGGCAAACAGTTTGTATGTACTTCTGTGTGGGTTTAATGTTGGTAAATCATTACTGGCTCCTGACTGGGCCAAACTTGACAGTAATTAGTTACTGTACATGATAACAAATTTAGCATGCCAGATCCGCAGAGGCCTAGGAGAGAGATTGGCATTGTTTCACTTTTATAAATTCATCTGCTACTGCTGGGAAGTTTTGGGATTATTCTCTGAGTGATTTTAGTCAGCGTGATTCTTGTGTCTTCTGCCATCTCTACAGCAGAGGAATTGCTCTTTGTGAAGTCTGTGAAATGTGCTGGTAACATGCAAAGAGCTGCTCCTGTTTTGGTCAAACCTTGAACACACTAATATGTGTCTTTGCCTTAATAGTGTTGTTCTTTGAATTAGTTTGACACAGACTTGCAGCTCAGGGGTTAATGAATGGGTTTCTAATGCCCTTTGTTTTGTTTATTTGTAGCTGGAGATTTACATTTTACATCGTTTCTTTCTTCACTGGGCTTGCTGTCCTGTACGATGTGAGTACACAAGCAGTCACCTGCTGTTCTACCCAGCCAGTGCCTGCAAGAATGGCAGAATTTGTTGTCAAACACGTCTTTTCAGACCTTCTTCTAGAGGTTTTCCATACAGGTTGGTGTGTATCCCCTGCATAGCACACTTAGGAGACCACAGACATACTGGACCATGCTTATTTTAAGGACTCCAGGACCAAGATGTTTCCTCTTCCTCTGGGAAAGCAGAAGACAGTTGGGGTTGTGTAAAAGTACATTTCTGCGGGGTAGGAGATAGAACACTTACCTAAGCTGGAAGCTGCAGGGCCTGTTTGTGTGTTGTATCCAATACCTCTTTAAGGTAAAGAAATTGGGCTTCCTTTGGAGCATGGACTGCAATTTAATAATTTTATCTGTTAGTTTTCTTTTCCTTACCCAGGGCGTAATTGGTTCAGGCTCATGCCTCTGCCTTTTCTCCAATTTGATAAATAGTGAGTTCTCTGGGTACAAACTGAACTGCCTCACCAGGCAGAAATGGTAACAGGAGCCATGGGTGTTCTCTAGTCTCTGAGCTGTGGTCGCTGAGCTGGGACTGGGGGCACTGGCCATCCTCTTCCTGTGTTTTAAAGGTTCCCCTGACTCTTTTGCTGCAACTGGTTCCCTATGTGAGCTTTGCAAAAGTCTTCTGGTACAGTCTGATGGGTTAATTGATGGAAAATGTGCACATCCCAAGGCAGCAGGCACAAACTCTCCTTGTAACCTCTCATTATTGTAACAAGTGAAGGACTTTTGAACTTAGACTTTCAAGTCAGATTTTAAGGTACTCAAGAGTATGAGGATTACAGGATGAGCTAGCTGAGGAGTGAAGGTATCTGAATCCCAGCTGCAGTGTTTTGTGGATCTGTACATCAAAACAGAAGGCTGTTCTTTGAGACCAGCTATTGAAATTTGGTCTGGATGATCTGCTGAGCATTGTACAAGAGCCCCATGGCAACAAGGGGCAAAATCATATTCTTCTGCACATTATCTGTCCATTATATGGATGAAATATAATTGTCATTTTTTGTGGCTCCTGTCTTTATTCAACACACATCTTACAATTTTCACAAAAAAGGGAGACATCCATCCTATAGACATCACCTCTGGATCCTGTAGCAAATACGTTATTCTGTTACCTAAATTGTACTAAAATTACTACAGTAAAAAGAAGGGCATATATGACATATATGACATGCATGTGAGATTTCCTGACTTTCACATGTTTACTTTGTAACCTGAGTAGCTTTATAACATGCATTTGTTTTTGTGAAACGTCCTTCTTTCTTTAGGAAAAAAGCAAATATTTAAATTCTGTGTTAGTAGTTTTAGACTGATAGCAAAAATCTCTGCCCATGAGTCAGTGAAACAGCCTGTAACAAAGGAAAGTTATCTTCCAGTAGGCCACCAGAAATCAGCTGTATTTGCTGAGAGTAGAGGAATAATGAAATTCAGGGATCTGGAGTTCATTTCTAGCTTAGGTAAACAGTATGCCATAGTTGTTTCATAGTTTTTGCACTGTCCTTTCTAGTTCTATATCACACATCTCTCCTGGTTCTGCATATGTACTTGCTGTAAATTCTACTCCCAACCACACTCCGGTCAGCAATGACTGTGTCTGTTCCAAATTACCACTGCACCTAAAACCCCTGCCTCCTGCTTCCCCTCTTTATTGCCCACACACCAGCAGTGCTCCTCGAGAAGAAGAAATGCTGCCTTCTTGCCTCAGCTCTGATACCTGGAGCCTGGTAGAACTTAGAGAAAATCACCCTCACAGGTGTGAGGCATTGCTGTGTTCTATGAGCTCTGATCCAGTCTGGGCACAGCATCGGGCAGAGCATGCTCCATGCAGGGAGGACTCTTGGGGACTTTAGTTGCCATGTTTCTGAAAGTTTAAAAGCTGCCAAGTTCTAAACTACCAATTTTCTGTTGAACAGAATAGGATCTTTTCAGAAGTTCATTACTTAACAAACTGCAGCTTAACCTTCACTGTTAGAGGAAAAACCACATACCTGACACACCAATTTTCAGCCTTCTATCCACATTTAAGTGTTATGTCTAAATCACAGATATTCCTAATGAAATACTTGTAAGATTATTTTTAAGTGCTCAAAACACCACCACCACCTCAAAGTTGTAGAAGACTGCAAAAAGTTGGGAGGGGTCTTCCCTGAGCTATTTTATTTGGAATGGCTAAATACTGTGTGAGATTTCAGGCAAATAGCCACAATTTGGAAATGTCACAAGCAGATGCAAGTCCTTGTAGTGGAAATCTTTTGGCAGTTGGATTCCAGACAGTGTGACCAGCTCTGCCTGTAATAAAACACAACAAACTCTATAGTAGTAACAAACTAAAGGAATTAGACAATTGATGAGAAAAGAACTCCTCTGATATTCTCATATACATGTTGCATTTTTGTTGCAGAAGCCTTGGCTTTGGGACCACAGAGAGTGCTGGACAGGGTATCCACAACAGGTGAGTCACACAAGAGGGAAAGTTGCTTTTATAAATCTTGTATTGTGTTTGTGTATTTTTTGAAAATTGGATTATATTAGTGACAAAAAGAGGACACTGAATTAAATTCAGACACAGAAGACCTAAGAATTCAAAGCCAGACCCTTATCTAGGGAGAACATCTTCGTACCTGCTATCATCTGAACACAAGAGAAGATTAATTGGCAGAGGACTTTGTCACTGCCAAGAGAAAGTGAAGACTTAATGTTCCAGGGGTTTTTTTCTGACAGTCAAAGCCAGAGCAAGACCCCTTGGCTGTATGTGGAGGTTGCAGACTCATAAAGGGAAGAATACTGCCCAATTCTAACAGTGTGAGCCACAGGAAATGTAACAGGACAAATGACTGAAGAGTGAGGCAATGCCTTTCAAGACGAGTCTCTGAACAATCCAGTATTGCTCAAAGACGAAAATTTTAGGGGCAGATCTGTAGTTCTGTGTAAAAATGAAACCATACAAACAAGTGGGGCTTGAATAGAATGCAAGACTGAAGGGATCACTTGGGGTCCCCATCTCCTGCTCTGTACACCTGCAGTAGGTGTCTTGTCAAAAACAATCAGAGCCTCCATAATGGCACACTGTGATGGACTGACGCTGCTGGCCACACTGTGCCCACCAAGCCCATTTTTCTCCCCCCTCCTCAAATGGAAAGGGGGGAGAAAATATAGCAAAAGGCTCATGGGTTGAGATAAGGACAGGGAGAGAGCACTCCCCAGTTACCATCACAGGCAAAACAGGCTTGACTTGGGGAAAAATTAATTTAATTTAGTATTAATCAAATAAGAGTAGTTTAAGAAGAAATAAACCCAAATCTTAAAAACACCTTCCCGCACCCCTCCCTTCCTCTTGGGCTTAATTTCACTTCCACATTCTCCACCTCCTTCCCTGCAGTGGGGTGTGGAATGGGGGTTGTGGTCAGTTCATCACACCTTGTCTCTGCTGCTCCTTCCTTCTGCTCCAGCTCTTCCCCTGCTCCCAGCAGGGTTCTCCACTGGGAGACAGCTCTCCATGAACCTCTCTACTGTGGGTCCTTTCCACAGGGTGCAGTCCCTTAGGAACTGACTGCTCTACCATGGGTCCACCACAGCTCCACAGGTGCTGCCAGGAGCCTGTCCCAGCACAGGGTCTTCACAGGGTCAGAGCTTCCTTAGGGCACATCCCCCTGCTCTGGTCAGGGGTCCTGCAGGGACTGGGTTTCTGCTCCCTGTGGACCTCTATGGGCTGCAGGGACACAGCCTGTATCACCATGGGCTGCTGGGAAATCTCTGCTCCTCCTCCTGCACTGACCTGAGGGTCTGCAGAGTTGTATCTCATATTCTCACTCCTCCCTTCACACCACTCTTGTCCAGCAGTTTTTTTCCATTCTTAAATACGTTGTCCTTAAGGCGCTGCCACTATCGTTCATGGAGCCCGTGGCAGATCTGTCTTGGAGGTGTCTGGAACTGGCTCTGCTGGACAGGGCCAGCTTCTGGCATCTCAAAGAAGCCACCCCTGCCCCCACCCTGCTACCGAAACCTTTCCATGTAAATCCAACACACACCCATTTTCCAGCATTTGTAACAAACAGAAAAGACAAAAACCAGAGCTGGTAATGTCCCACTGGCAAAGAGCAAGTCAAGGACAAACCTGTATATTAGCAGGAACAACAAACGTATTAATTACAATTTCTACTAAACAGAGCATGCCCTGTGTTACAGACAATGACAAAAGAAACACCAGTTCTCCCACATAGTCTGATCTTTAGGGGGAAAAAAAATAGCTTCTGATCCAGAGCTCCTGTTTGGATAACCTGGAGTGTGACCAGCACATACCAGCTAGAGAGATGTTCATATCCTCCCTGGAAGCCCCAGGGCATCCAGCTGTGCTTCCTCTCGTGGCCAATCGCTGGTTCTACAAAGGAAAACAAACTAAAATTTATGAAGGCCATAAATAACCAGTTGGTATTTGGGAGCACAATACTCCACCTTCCTTTGGAAATGGTTGCAAAGCCCCTTTAGTCATAGTAATTATTTATCAAATAGATTCAGGTTTAAGGAGGTTTATAGTTCCACAACAGCAAAATTGCTTGTCAAATAACAAGATCTTGCTGAGTGGGTCTAAGCTTTCTTTTTCCCAGCTGTAAAAGCCCCGATAATTTATCCAGAGGAATGTGAATTACATTTCCTGCTGGGATTGAATTTTCCCCCCATTAGTTTGATTAAACTGGAAAATCTGTGACAGAGTGCAGGGTGTCTGAAGCATCTTCAAGCCTAAAAAGGGAATGATTGATTCAGCTACTCCTTTTCCACCATAATGAATTGGTTTATGTAGATTTTAAAGCTCTGTACTGTCTGCTCAGGAATCTGAACAGTGCTGAAGAAATCCTAAAAATATTCAGGATCTTCTTGGTGGTTCCCTAAATGTTTAACATGGTGTGGTAAAGTGGAATTTCCCCTGCTGGTTGATTTCATCTTGGCAGAGAGGACATTTAGTGAGCGTGTTGTTCCATTGAAGTATTTCCCCCTGTAGCTGCAGGAGCCAGCTTTTTGATTTGGTTGTTGTATTGGGTTTTCATGGCCTGGTTTTGGTAGTGGGAGGCTACAGGGTTGGCTTCTGTAAGAAGTTGCCAGAATCTTCCTCCATGTCAAGCACAGCCAGTCCCTGGCGGCTCCAAGGATGGACATGCTGCTGCCTGAGACTGGGCCAATTAGAAATAGTGGTAACACCTCTGTGATAACAGATTTAAGAAGAAAGGAAAAAAAAGAAAAAGTTATTGCACAGTTGTCTTTGCAGCCAGAGAAGAGCAGGGTGAGAACATGTGAGAAGAACAACTCTGCAGACACCAAGGCCAGTGAAGGAAGAGGGACAGGAGCTGCTCCAGGCACCAGAGCCAAGATTCCTCTGCAGGATGTGGTGAAGACCATGGTGAGGCAGTTGTGCCCCTGCAACCCCTGGAGACAGGATTGCAGAGATCCCCCCACAACCTCTGGAGATCCATGGGGATGCAGAGATCCCCCCACAGCCTCTGGAGATCCATGGGCATGCAGAGATCCCCCCACAGCCCGTGGGGATCCATGAAAATGCAGAGATGCCCCCACAGCCCGTGGAGGAGCCCCCTGCCAGAGTGGGTGGATGCCTGGAGGAAGCTGTGACCCTGTGGGAGACTCGTGGAGAGAGGAGCCCTGCTCCCAGGCTGGAGCAGCCTGTCCTTGAAGGACTGCACCCTGTGGAAGAGTGACCCATGCTGCAGCAGTTTGGGAAGGACTCTTTTTCATGGGATGGACTCACACTGCAGCAATTCACAGAGAGCTGTTGCCCGTGGGATGGACTGACATTGGAGAAGTTAATGAAGAGCTGTGTCCTGTGGGAGGGACCCCACAGTGCAGCAGTGGAGCAATTCCTCTCCCTGAGCAGTGGGAGAAGCCACGGGTGATGAACTGACCATAACCCCTATTCCCATCTCCTTGTGTCACTGGAGTAGGAGATAGAGCTGAGAAGGAGGGAGGGGCAGGGGGAAAGGTTTTTTTGAGGGTTTATTTCACTTCTCATGATCGTGCTCTGATTTTGTTAGCAATTAACTTAATTCATATCTCTAATTAGAGTCTGTTTTGCCCATGACTGTATTTGATGAGCAATCTCTCCCGGTCCCTATCTCGACTCGTGAACCCTTTGTTATATTTTCTCTCCTCTGTCCTGTGCAGGGGAGTGAGAGAGCAGCTTTGGTGGCTGCCTGGCATCCAGTCAGCATCAACCCACTACAGTTGTCTTTTGCCTTGAAAGGAGTTTTGACTTGCAGCCCTTGCACTAATATATCTGATGGGTATTTCCCTGTCTCTCCCTCTCTCACAGCCTCTCCAACCCTCCCTGTTCTGGTACTACATGCTGGAGCTCTCCTTCTACTGGTCACTGGTCTTCACCTTGCCCTTCGATGTGAAGAGGAAGGTGAGTGGCAGTCTCAGGGAAGAATGAAGTACCAACAGGACGCAAGGTGAACACTCAGGAGAGTGATCCGTAAGAGCATGTGTATAGTGCTAGTCAAGGTTTTGTGGGACTCTCTCCTTGCTCATTTACAGGAATTTTCATTCTCAGTCACTGGCTTTCTCTCCTGTGGGAAGTGGAGAACACCAACCCTGACATAGAAAGGTGCAAAGTACTGCAGAGTTCTCAATCCAAACTTATAAGCCAAACATAAAAAGGGCTCTTCTGCAACTCTTCCAGGCTGCACTGATCATAGAGACAGGAAAAGAGGTGGTTCTCTGCCAGTAAAGCTGCTTGTGTTCCTGGTGCCAGTGTCCCAATAGACAGGGGACATCCCTGTTTACTGATCCTAAGTTTACACCACAAGCTCTTCATTCCTGTGTCTCTTGGTTGCCTACATTTCTAGAATGCGTTTGGTAAAAGAATTATGTGGGCAAGACTTTGTAGTGGGAGATTTCTTAGTCACTGGGTAGAGAGATATCATTGCTACCTGCAGGAACCACGCTTGGACTGGGGCAGGAGGTGCATTAGGTGTTTTATTCTCTGCTGTTCCCTTTCTCATCAGGATTTCAAGGAGCAGATAGTCCATCATGCTGCAACCATCTTCCTGATCAGTTTTTCATACTGTGCCAACTACATCCGCATTGGGACACTGGTGATGGTGATTCATGATGCCTCTGATTGCTTCTTAGAGGTGAGCCAGGCAGACCCTAATTAGCAATGGTGCTCTTCAGACACAGAGTGTCCTTCTGACACAACATGGGCCAGGCACTGGGGTGTTCCACAGATCCCTCGTGCTGCTCTGCTGACCCAGCCAAGGGTGCCCAGCTGAGAGCTGGGCAGGGCTGTGGTTACCTGCATGCAGGCTGTGTTGTACCTGTCTCATTAGGCCGCAGACTGGGTGCAGATGCTGTCTTGGCTGCTATTTTACTGTTCTTTCTCCTTCCAGCCAACTAAGATATTCAATTATATGAAGTGGAAAAAAACTTGTGACAGCCTCTTTATGATCTTCTCAGCTGTTTTCCTGATCAGCCGCCTGGTCATTTACCCCTACACGTGAGTCTGCTGCAGTGAGGGGACATGGAAAAAATGCCTTTTGAGAAATAGGACGATTAGCTGGGCGCTGCTGCCTTTGCTTTTCAGTCCAGGAGCATGTGTTCCTGTCCTTTGCACAGGCTGAAGTGCCACATGCCTGTTGCACCTGCCTTGGGGTAAACAAGGGTGCTCTGCCTTGGAGTTTATAGAGCAGTCTTGAAGCCCTGAAGGATGTTGCAGAGGAGGAGCCCTGGACTGGTGGCTCTATCCTGTGTACTTAGGTGGGGAACTGATAGTTGGCTCACATGTGATAGGTAAAGATGGAAGTGGCTGATCTGAAACTTCCTCTCTGACTACAGATTTCTGGGGCTTAATTGTGGCCCTACTAACAACATGCTTTCCCTCCACTGCAAATTCCCTCTGTTTTGCAGAGTGCTTTATAACACCTACTATTACTCCATGGAGATATTCCAACCGTTCTTTGGATACTACTTTGTGAATGTTCTCCTGATAATTCTGCAGCTGCTCCATGTCTTCTGGTCCTGCCTAATTATTCACATGGTCTACAAGTTCATCCTCCAGGGCACGGTATGCATCATTTTGTAGTATCCTTTAATCACATCGGGGGAGGGTCCACCTAGACCGCTTGAGAACAGAGGGGTCCATCTGGCATGGATTCCTTATTGTTCTAGTGAAACTGTACATGTACATTACCAACAGTGAGGTGGAAGGAAACTCAGTAATATTAGGGAAAGTTGACCCAAAAATTTTTTATGAGTCACTACAATATTGGGTCCACTTCTGATGCTTATAGTCAACAAAATGTGGATTGGACTCCAGGAGAGATGTCTGTGAACAAAGCCAGTGACATCTGACATCTGAGTAAAAATCCCAACACTTTGTGCAATGTGATTTGCATTTTTAACAAGTCTAGGAAATCAAGGCAGGGAAAATTTTCATAATTGGTGAGGCCAGTGCAAAAGTGCTTCCCTTATTGTACAGGATTTTCAATTACAATTGTGTTATGGTGCTGTAGATTTCTACACAGTAGGTATTTCTGTCTAAACCAGCTGCCTGGGCTCTTCTTGCAACAGTGGAGGGCAACAGGCATGCCCAAATCATGATCCATTCCATACTGCACCTGGCAGTGCTGCTCAGCAGGCATAGAGCAACCAGAGATGAGTATCAGCTCCAGCTGTATAAACTGAAGTGAAATGCATCCCACATCCCACTCTTTCTGGCCTGTAGTATTTGCTGTTAGACCAAACTGCTGCTCAGCATGAAATTCTTCCCAAAATCAGAGCCATGACTGGCCACATGCCAAGGACGCAGTCCAAAGGTGACCAGGCAGCGCCTCGTGGGAACTGACCTCAGAGCTCAGGATGATTTGTTTTATTAGTATCCAACTGAGGAATTCTGTCCTACAGGAACTGAGAGCAAGCATTAAAGGCTCCTCTTTATCCATATTGTCCCCATTTTCTTTATCTGCCTTCCCTTAAGGTAGCCTAGAGCAAATTACTTGCAAATCAGGAAACGGGGCCGGAAATGAAGATACAACTGAAGACAGCCTTTTATTATTTTCCTAGTTTTTGTGTGGGCTGAATTACCACTGCAGTTACTGTAGTGTAAAATGATGAGGTAATAAATAGTCTTACTAGAAAGAAAAGAACCATCAGGGAAGAAAATCCTGAAGCATGTCCAGAATTTTTCCTATTTTATCTAAAATCGATCTGCCAGATGTGATATAAAAATATATGTGAGAACTTTCTGTGCTGAGCAGTGAAAAGCAAAAAAAATTGTCCTAAACAGATCTGTTTCAGTAACAGTATTTAGTAGCCCAAAGCAGTATTAGCAAGAACACAGGACATTCTCTCTTTGAGAGCCATGAAACTCTTGCTACAATCAGTTCATGTGCTTCTTGCGGGCCTTTCTGGTCTTCATGGTTTTCCTCTCTGGCTACAGGATAATCTTTACCACCTTCTCACATGATGTTCTCTAATCCCCAGTAATTAGAACTCAGCCTAGATCCTGAAGTATGAGTTTCATTCCCTCATAGAGGGAGCAGCTTTATAGTTCCTTTGGGAATCTTGCCAGATTTGAGGCCTCAGCCACATTCTCTGGCTATAAATGGATAAACTTAGAAATATTGACTACGATTTGTCCTTAAGCTGCAGATCCAGACTCCTCCATATTTCCTGAACTGTCAGTTCCAGAGTGATCCGAGGTGCAGGTTGTTCAAAGCAGATAGCATCTCCCACCCTTATTGTCCTTGGAGACAGATTGAATTCACTGCAAGTTTAGGTTTTTACAAATCCTGTCTGCATCTGGTTATAATGATATCTGGAAAGAGCATGAGCCCAAATAGAGTTCTTAATATGTTCTGAGAGATCTCAAGAACAATGGACAGCCATAAATGGAGACTTAAGTTTCTGGGCAGTACCTGATTAGCCCCTGAGCAGTTTCTACAGCTCAGGTCACAGAAGGGTTTTGCAGCTTTCCCTCTTTCCAACAAGGAGTGTGACACTATGAATTTGTCCCCAGTTTTGGCATCTTATATGGCAGAGTAGAGACAGCCTGAGAAGCCATGGAGTGCTGAGCTGCTTTTTCTAAACTGACATTTTTATCCCATTATTTCTTTTTTTGCCTTCCTTTTAAGGCAATTAATTAAATACTTAGAGAAGTGGATTACAGATCTCTCAGTCAATAAACAGCAAGAGGAAAAGCCTGATCATAAAACTGAATGTAGTCAGAGTGGAGTGGCTTTGTGTTGAGCTTTCGGTTTGTTTGGAAGCTTGCGTTTCCAGCCTGTCCCAAGCAGTGTTGTCAGCCTGCAGCCACCCAGGCCATGTGTAGACAAAGGTTAGCTCCTTGTGCTTGTTGGAAAGTGTAAAGGAGCTTGATTAACTGCCTCCCCCATTCTTCTCCCACATGCTGATGACCAGGGCAGCAATGTGGATTTCCTCAGGCTTACACAGTTGTCCTCAGTTCCGGGCATTTGTGGTTTTGTTCTGCTTCTCAGCTTGTAATTCCTAATGTGTATCAGGATCACAGATCCTGTGAGATTCCAGTGAGACTGCAATCAAAGAGGCAGGGAGAATCTGTTCCCAAGGGTAATGTAAAAGCTGAGGGGACAGAGCAGGACTGTGCTGAGGGTGAGTGGCTGAGGCAGCAGGTGCATGGTCAGCCTGTGGCTCAGCCAGCACTGCTGCTTGTGCAACTGCTCTGTTTGTCTGGCTTCTCACTTACCTGTTTTTGTAGATGGAAAAGGACATGAGAAGTGACACAGAAGAAAGCGACAAGGATGAAGAAAGAGATAAAATTAGGGAAAAGGAGAAAAATGGGATCACGTATTTCAGCAACGTCACAAGCAATGGTTACATCCAGAGGAATGGGTCTGAGCCCCTGAACAACAGAGCCCACCTTGCCAATGGCCATGCCAAGGAAAGATAGCTGCTGTCCATGTGCTGCTGGTCTGGCCTCCAGCAAACCCAGGCCACCATCTGTAGAAACAGTTTTGCTCACTGTGTAGATAAAATGAAGTGCAATTGCAGTATTGTAGCTGAATTCCTGCTTCTCATAAACAGAAGTGTTTATAGTCAGTGATATTTGAAGGAAGTTTTTTGTCTTCCTTCAGTAAAAGCTTACTATATGTTGCAGTTTCAAAACAGATAGCAAGGGATCAAAGTGGTTTGACTTGTATTAAGACTGTACCATAATTGTTGTCAACTGTGTTAATCTTGAAAAATACTGTAAAAATAAAAAGGTGGATAAACTCTGGCAGTGTCAAGTTTTACCCACCTAATGTTTGATAGGAATCTGTTTAGCCTGGATCAGCCTCTGGAGGCCCTGGCCTATTGCCAGTAATTATTATGGCTGACAAGTGACAAATCTTATCACTGAGATACCTCTTCTGAGAAAACAGGTGCCCTGTACACACTTCTGAAATTAAAACTGAGCATTGTGAAATGAAAGCTTTGGAAAGGCATAAGATAAAACCTGTTCTTCTCAAAGGAAATACTCTGTGCCAGTCACCAGTTTTGTAATGGTATTGATCTCAGTCCCTACTTATTGCCCCTAAGGAGAGAACTCCAAAGCTGAGGCTGGAGGAGTACCCACCCAAATCACATTGGAAGAGCTGGAAAATCCATACAGCTGTTTCTCAACTGTCAGGTAATCCTCTAAACCTGTCTTGGAAGGAAGTAGTCAGGAGAAGGGAGGTCACAAGGAACTATATAGCCTAGAAGACAACACTGACTAAAGTGCTCGTGTTTTCACTTAGTGTGACTGGCACAGTGGGAAATGTTTACAGAGTCAGCTTGTGGCAAGAAGGCGATACATTTTCCCTGCCCTCAGAGGAAAAAGGGTCCAGAGAAAATCTGCTGAACCTTATGGAATAATGCTTTCACATGGCCTTCTAACTCTAGGGCCTTTGCCTGCCTAGGTGTATCAAGAACAGCAAGTATAAAGCAGTGGTCCGTGAAGTCATGATGTAGTGCTGATTCAATTTCTTTAGTTGCCATATCTTGTATCATGGGTAGTCTTAGATTTTTGTATTGTGCGATCTCTTAAAACATTTAAATTAGTGTTATGTGAATTTCTGTTTTATAAGTCACCTAATCTATGAAACTGAAGTATTAACAGATTCACTGTAATGAGTGCAGGGACTTAGACAGCCGAGGCCATGCAGACACTTCTCTTTACGTACCTAGTGCTAACTGGGCGGGGATGAGACATGGACCAAGCAAATCCCTTATTTGAGGAGGTGGTGCACATGTTTAAGTTATAAAGCAAGTGACAGCATAGAAAGACTAGAGGATTTTCATCAGTCCACACAGGTCACCTAAGATGCGACTGAGAAGCTTTGATCTGAGCTTGTGTATGCTCATCTTCGGTTTCAGTCAAAATATATTTGGATAATTGGATTTCTAAACTGGAATTGGATAATTTCAGAAGGAAGTAAGTGGTTCCAGCATGCGTGATTCCAGGGCAATAATATCCTGTGGGAGGAGAATATCTGCTCCTGCACTGTCATTTAAATTTTGATTTGCTGAAGATAGTCTGCCTCTGGAACCTTAGCTCACCTGGGGAGAGCATGGTGTTAATAATACCAAGGTTGTGGGTTTGGTCCCTGTATGGGCCATTCACTTAAGAGTTAGACTCAATGATCCTTGTGGGTCCCTTCCAATTCTGAATATTCTGTAATTGTGTGGTAGTTGGAAGCACATGTTCTGTACGCTGTGATCTGAGCGTATGGTTTCACCTCTCTGCAGGTAGTGTGCTCAGGAGGGATGGTTATATATCATTTTGTACTACTGAATGTAAATGTTCTTTATAAATTACTTTTAAAGGTTTGATCGTCTGGTCTCTTTTCTACTTCTTTAACCACCAGCAGGTAAACCTGGCTGGCTGCACCTTACAGGTGGACATGGGATGAGGGAGACCCATGTGGGTGCCATTGCCAAGGGGAAGATGTGACCTGCACAGGACACACAGCCACACTGAGCCATGCCAGTAAAGAACTGCAGCTGCCAGGTTTGTCTCCTGCTCAGTAATACTGTGTTTGGCCGTGGAACAAGGGACAGTTTGGGACACCCCTACACTAGACCTGGGGGCATGCCAGGTTACGTGGTACTGTCAGGACAGTGGCAAGTCCAAGATGGCAGCACTGGGGAGGTTCTTTGGCCTTACAAGGGTAGGAGGAGAGAAATTATTACCTGTTATTTTTTGTGAGGTTTTAGGAGGCTAGGGAAGATCCCTGTTGTAAAATCACACCACCTCTCCTCTGAGGAGCAGAATGCTTCCCTGAGTCTGCACAATGCCCAGTGGAGCCAGTGTATGTTAATGCCTGCTGGATTTGATCCTCAGGGCTTTGTTGTGTCCCTGAAGATTGAGATAAGCTTCTTAGGAGGCAAATCTGGTTCTTGTGAAAGGATACATCAAGGATACAGGAGAGCTGTTGGATTTGAGCAAGAGCTACTGAGTGCCGCCTTTAGCTGAGGAACTGAGCATGAGAGTGATGAGTCATTGAGGCAGATCAGCTGCTGAATTTGTTTTCTTGCCATCAACTTGCTAAGGCTTAAAGAAGCATTCAGCTTCCTCCCTGCATTGCTCCACCTTCTCTCTTTATGTTTGCTCCAGGGCTGGGAAGCTTCTGAGTAGTGTGATAGTGTTTAAGAATTTAATGTATCCATCCCCTCCTCTCTTCACACATGGGGCATCACAGTTCCCCCCACAGAGCAGCTGCTGTAGGAAACCTGCAGCAAGTCTGTCACTTTGCTGAGAAACCCAGCAAAGCAGATCATGGAACCACCAAATCCATTAGATTGGGGAAGGCCTCTGAGATCATCAAGTACAACCTGTGACCAGTCACCACTTTGTCAACCAGAGCAGAGCACTGAGTCCAGTCACTCCTTAATTACCTCCAGGGATGGTGACTCCACCACCTCCCTGGGCAGCCCATTCCAATGTTTAACAACCCTTTCCATGAAAAAATTCTTTGTGATGTCCAACCCTTACCTCCCCTGGCATGGCTTGAGTCCTTTTCCTCTGTTCCTGTCCCTTGTTCCCTGGGAGCAGAGCCCAACCCCCACCTGGCTGCACTCTCCTGTCAGGGCATTGTAGAGAGTGAGAAGATTGCCCTGAGCCTCCTTTTCTCTAGGCTGACCACCCTGAGCTCCCTCAGCATCTCCTCATAGGACTTACTCTCTGATGGAGAGTTCCGTGTCCAGATGGAGCACTGGGCACCACAGCAGGGCCTGACTCTCTTTCCCCAGTACTTTTATCCCCCATGTGCACAGACGAGATGTACATCACACAATGTGTGAACCACGTAATGTTAGTGAGCAACTGTGGGAGATGAGGCATACAGCTCCAGGTGAGCCATGAGTAAAAGAACTTACACTGATGCTTCCAGGCTGCTGTGAGGTGTGTGAGTCAAGGCTGGCACAGAGTGGCCCCCAGGCTGTCCTAGCCCAAAATTATGGCTGACACAAATCTGCTGACTCCAGTAGATGTGGACATCTGGTGCCATTTTGGATCTTGTTTTAAAAATAGTTTGGCACAGTTGTTTCCTTCCTCCTGCACACAGTAAATTTCAGAGATCTCCATACATCACATTATTTCATTCAGAAATGTACACCCAAGGGAACCTTTTCTTGGATGGGTGCCCTTGGAACAACATTGCTTTTCTCATTCTCACAGGGACAGCAGACACAGTGCCTGCAAGGCAAGGCCTTGTTCAAAAAGCTGAAGTCATGTCTAAACAAGGGAAAAGACCCATAACTTTGTCAGATGAATGTAAGCATGTGATAAAGCAGGCCAAGAAACATCCTGAGAAACAACTTGAAAGGCAATACCAGTCTCTGAAATATTGGCAAGACTGCTGAGTTCAGACATGATGGTGGCAGACAGCAGGAACACTGAGATAGGTCAGGCTAGAGCCAAGAAATGCAGTGAGCTGCCCTGTATAGCTCCCCAGCTGAGGGAGAGAGGGTCCAATACCTGACATCTCACTGAAGCCACATTCCAAGAGGATCCACTTCAAGCCAATGTGAGAAGCTACCGCCCTCTGTAGTCTGACATGCAGACTGGTCAGAGCAGTAGAAAGTATTGTATGTGATATGATTTTTGGAAACAGATATGAACATAATAGGAAAGAGTCCCCATGGGGTGATCTGTGGGGAAGTTATGTCTCTGCTGGAGTTACCCCAAAGAATCAGTGAGCACATGTAGTGGAGAGAACCTGCACCCTGCTCAGCTTTGCAAAGGTATTCAGAAAGGTCCCTCACCAGCCTGAGGAAACCCACCTGAGGTGACTATGAGAAACCAACACGGATTGTTTGCAGCTGTGTGTTGCTGCAGGTGCCCCCAAAAAGGGGGAGGGAAAGGCAGATGGCCAAATCAGCTGATAATGAAGGTTCCTCATGATGGTTTTGCAGATTGGCTGCTGCAGCCCACAGCACTGAGAGACTGACAGAACACAGGTGAAGCTGAGTGGAGCAGAGGAAGGTGGTGCAGGAGAGGTGTCCTGATGTGCTGGGCTGCGTGAGCATGCCAGAAGCGCTCTGGGGAGCAGTGCCTCAGCTTTTTGCTCAGAACATGATGGTTCAAAATGCAAACAGGATATGGGATGTTGCTGGCCAAGATGAAGGAACCAAAACTGAGACTGCTGGGGCCATGAAGATGCCATAAGACTTTAATGGATGTAGACAGTCTCCCCTGGGACCTCTAACCACACCCTCTGCCAAGTGTCAGAGTTGATTAAGAGATGAGGGCTCTGCAGCCTGAGAAAGGAAAAGCCTGAAAGAAGGAGGGGGCAGGGGGCCCCTGCCAGTAGTGTCACCAGGTAGGGACGTTAGTCATCTGTGAAGCAGAGTGAAATTGAAATCAGCCACCTCCTCAACACCCACTAAATTACTCTCTTGTACTAGGACATTTTACCCTGCCTCCAAGCTCACAGGCAGGTCAAAACAAGTGATGCTGTTTCAACTAGTCTGACATACTCATGGCATTGAGCAAGAGGTAGGGACAGTGAATGATGAGCTGTTGAGCTGGGAATCCTGATTTTGCAGTGAGCTTTATGGCCTGCTTGCTGCAGGCAGCCTCTGCTTTCTGTGCCCACCATCTTGACCAGAATGGGAGTGTTAGAGGGGTTCTGGCACCATGAATACTGGCTGCCACCTGGAGCTATCTGGGAAGATTTGAAAGAGTCTGCAGACATACACTACCCGCTGCCTCAGCACCTCCTGCTCTGCATCCCTGGTGCCCTGCTATTGATCTTTGTCCAATGCATCTTTGAAAGGCGAGTGCAGCACCTCTGCTTTCTCCTGTGCTGGTTGCCACCAGGGCTGCTTCAGAATAATCCTTACCTGCCTCCTGACCACTACAAAGTGTACATGGGATTGTCCCCAAGAATAATGAATCCTTCTGCTTTTCATAGCATATGGTACTTGTGTGGCGGCTCTTTCCTCTGCCCTCCCTCTCTCCTGTACCTGTGGTGTGAAAAGACAAGTCCATCACTCAGTCACACCTCAGCTGTGCATGAAGGGTCCCTCTGGAGATAGTCCAAGACAGATAAGGGAGCTTGCAACACAGATAAGGGATTTACTGGGTATGTCAGTGCTGGGAGTCCCTAGCTGAGCCAGGGTTCAGCCTGATCCTAGAGGATGCTCCTGAAGGTGCTGTGTGAGCTCCCTATCCCAGAGCTCCTTAGGCTGCTGTGGCACCGCTTTGCTCATACCACTCTTTGCCCAGATCTCCTCCTGACACCAGAGGACCACAGTTCTGTCAGGGCTGATGATGCACTCCAGTGTCCCAGCTGCAGCCACATCACCCCAGGGGAACCTGAGGACTGGCTGGCATCTCCCCAGAACTTGTGTGTGGAAATTAGGCAGATCCACATTGCTTGTCCCATGAGACGGATTCAGACAGGGCTTTGAGCCCATTTTCCAGGAACAAGGACTGACGCATGGGGAGGTACAGACCCAGCCCTCACACCCGGGAAGTTGGAAGCCAGTCAGTTAAAGCAGGGCCGTGTGCTGGTGTGGGCAGAACTGCCAGGATGCTTCCCACTAGGCAGAGCAGGACTTCAGGTGGGGAAGAGGGGAGGACATGAAGTGGCAAAGCTGTGGTCAGCAAACCTGCCTGGGACAGAGGGTTTCTCCTGGAGGAGCTATGGGAGCACTGACCGATTTGCCCTGAGTCCTGCCTGCAGTGCACAGCCATATGAGAAGATGTGGCAGATGAGGACTGTAGGAAGAGCCAGAGTTAAATCCAGGGTCATCCGGTCTTTCCTCAAAGAAGGGAAGGCAAGTTACACTTTCCTGGCTTCCTAGAAACATGATTTAGAACACAATGCATCCCACTACAACTTTGCTGGGGTTTCCTGCAGGAACCAGCACATCCCCATGCGTTCTGTCCTTGGCTCCTGCTGCAGCCAGTGGTCAGGTACCCTGGGCACAGAGCCCATGGGACACTCAGACACTGGTTTTGTGGCATCCTCTGGACTGCTCAGGAGCACTGTAAAGAGGACCAGCATGCACTCCAACAGAGGCATGCTCTGTGTCCTGTTGCCTCAGCAAAATTAATTATTGCTTATTTAGCCATTGTTACTGTTGTCTCCACTGTACATCCTCACCTTTGCCTTGGTGCCGTTGTGTTTCTGAAGAAAGGGCATTGGCCTGACAGAGCCACCAAGCCTTGAGTGTGCACTGGAGCAGTACTGGGAGCCTTGGGTTGTGCCTTGGGCTGGGTGTGCAAGCACTCTGGCAGTGCTGGAGTGCTGGGGCAGCACATCCAGCACAGAACACGGCACTGGCAGCATCTCCTGTTGGCTGACCCTGGCTGCCAGTGCAAGCACACAAGTCCTCTCCTGGCAGAACTCTTTCCTCTTATAGAACAGTGGCTCTGCCCTTGGGCAGGGCGCTGGGGGTGAGTGACAAGCGGAGGCCCAAAGTTCAGACCAATGCCGCGCTGGAAGGCTTCTACATTCTGTTGGGCAGAACCTCAAAGAAGGTGAGTGTCCCCTCTACCCCATTGTCCCAAGAGCCCAGGCAAGCAACACCTCTTTCTGTCTCTACCCCAGGCCAGGCAAACCAGCCTCACAAGCAAGGCAGTTACTGTTGGCCACCTTTCCAGGGAAAGCTGTATAGGCAGATGTTGCAGCAGCTTCCAACTTGTTGAAGCTGTTCAACAGCTGCAATCCCAGCACCTCCTGACCTGGTGCATGTCAAACACAGCAGCTGCTGTGAGAGCTGCTGGCACTGGCGAGAAGGCAGCCACCACCCCTTTGGGTAGAGTCTCTTAAGGCTGCTTATTTTTGGCAGAACTGCAAGTGCTTCAGAATCACAGAATCATTTAGGTTAGAAAAGCTCTCTGAGATCACCAAGTCCAACCATTCTCACAGCACTTCCAAGGCCACCAGTATGTCCCCACATACCACATCCACCCATGTTTTAAATCTCTTCAAGAATGGGGACTCCACCACTGTCCTGGGCTGTAGCATTTAGGTAAAACTTTATAAAATGAAGGCTTTGTTACCTTTGTAAAATTATTGCTAAGGTCTGTTACTTAGGCAGAAAGAGATCATGGGAAGGAGGCATACCTGAGTTACTGTTAGAGAAACATGCTGTGTGTTTATTGTATGTTCACCCAGTGGTGCGTGCTGATTGGTTAAGTCTAGTCTGTTGAGCCTTAAAACTATGTAAACTCTAAAACTCCATAAAAGAGACTATCGTGGTATTAAAGATAGCGCTTTCTTTTCCTCTCAAATGGAGTTGGTGTGAATTCAGCTTGTTGCGTCCAACTCAACTGCAACACTGGGCAGCCTGTGACAGGGCTTGAAGTTTTTCCAACCTAAACCTCCCCTGGCACAACTTGAGGCCGTTTCATCTTATTCTACCTTCTGTCAGGGAGTTGTAGAGAGCAAGAAGGTCTCCTCTGAGCCTCCTTTTCTCCAGGCTAAGCCCCCCCAGATCCCTCAGCTGTTCCTCATCAGATTTCTGCTCCAGCCCCTCTGCCAGCTCTGTTCCCTTCTCTGGACATGCTCCAGCCCTTCAATGACTTTCTTGTCATGAGGAGCCTAAAATTGAACCCAGGATTTGAAATGCCTCACCAGTGCCCAGCACAGCGGGACGGTCACTGCCCTGGTTCTGCTGGCCACTATTGCTGGTACAGGCCAGGTACCATTGGCCTTTTTGGCCATCTGGACACTCCTGGGCTCCTGTTCAGCACCCCCAGGCCCTTCTCTGCTGGCAGCTTTCCAGCCACTCTGCCCCAAACCTGGAGTGTTCCATGGGGTTCTTGTGACCCAAGGGCAGGGCCCAGCACTTTGCCTTGTTGAACCTCACACCACTGGCCTTGGCCCTTTGATCCAGCCTGTCAAACCACCTCTACAGAGCATTCCTGCCCTCCAGCAGATCAACATCCCACCCATCTTGGTGTTATCTGTGAAATGACTGAGGGTTCCCTTGATCTCCTCTTCCAGAGCATTGATAAAGATATTAAATGCAACTGGCCCCAAAACCGAGCCCTGGGGAAAACCATTGGTCACCAGTCTCCAGTTGGATTTAGCTCCATTCACCACCAAGATCATGATCTCTGGGCCTAGATCATAACTCACACCGATGCATGGATTTTAAAAAATAATTTACTTTAATCTGTATGAAGCTTTGTCAGATTAATTATAAAATGCTCATGAGCTTATCTTTACATTAATTTTAATCACAGTTTATAAACCTTAACTCTTGTCATGTTATTTAGAATTCATGCAGAAAATGAGGATGATGGAATCGATGCCTTTGAGCATCTGACTGTGCCACTTCAACAGCTGAATGGTTTACTGACATTATGGAGTGAACCATGTGTCTGTTTCTTTAACTTTACAAGATGAAACTTCTTTTATCTTCAGGTTTTCCATCTGTAGCTGAAATTGTATCAGAGTTGGAAAAAAATGTATTTAGACTTTTATAGCCAGACATTGCATCCCATTGTGTACAGCTGGCAAAACTTCATCAGGGAGAGGCTGTGCTTACTTCTGAACCTGCATTTAGATATGTCTGAATTGGAGTTTTAAAATGGCCAAAACAATCTGGGAGTTCACAAATGCAAGTAGAGTTGATACATTTTTTTTCCAAAGACAGATGTTCCTTGGGGAAATGTGGACAGGCAGAAGCAGCTCCTGGGAGCAGAGCTCTTCCTCATGGGGAATGACAGCCTCCAAAAGGCTCAGTCCTTCCTCCCTGCTCTGTTTTCCAGGAGGAGCTGGTTTCACTGGCCAAGAAGAGTGACCTGTTGTTCAGAAAGGTGGAGACCTGGTTCAGGCACCGGCTGGCCCAGGACCACCCCAGGCTGATGAAGAAGTTCTGTGAGGCCAGGTAGTTGGGTCAGCTTTTGGTGACAGAGGCCTCCAACAGGTCTGCACATCATCACTACCCTCTGCCCTGTCCTTACCCCAAACACACTCCCAGGGGAGCTGCTGTGGCTGTGAGCGGAGCCTCTGTCCCGCGAGGCTGGGTCCCATTACTGCACACACTGATAACAGAGCCCCCACAGCACTGCCAGCTCCCTCCCTCCCTCCCTCCTTCCTTCCCATTTTTATCTTTGGAAAGTTAAATTTGCCTTGAGTCTGCTGGCCTTGATGGAGAACAGATTTCAATCTCAAAAGCTCAGAGGGATTTTGAACACCAAAGCTGCTTGTAAAATGCATTAAACTTCTTTTCAAAGATGATCTTAATACAAAATTAAAATTTTAAGATATTGTCAGCATGGATGGTTGGGCAGAAAATGAATCCATGAGGTGCAGTTAGGAGGCAGTGCAAGCCATGAAGGAGGGAGGTTAAAACTGAAAAACACAAGAAAGCAAAATCTTCATAGCTTTCGTTTTCCCCAAGTTATTTGCTCTCTTATATTAAATTTTCCTGCATGCGTCAGTAACACATGGAGTCAGGGTGGAAAGAGGAGTCACCAAGTGTCTTGATCAAGAGAATCAAGTTATCTCTGGTTCTCACCTTGAGGTTTAATGCTGTATGTCCATAAAGACTCCCATCAGTTAAGAGATCTACTCTTCTTTCCCCTCTGAAAAAGAAATTATTCAGTGCTTGAATTGTGTTATTATGTTTAAAAAAAAATCTCCACCTGAAAGCTTGTTCAGTGCTTCCTACTGCAGCATTTCTGAAGAAAGTAATATATCCCCCAGTATTCCTGTGCCATCACTGAGAAAAATTGGGTGCCTTCCTCTGTCTGGGGTGTATAAGCATTTGATAGGTGATCTACAAACATCCACACAACAAAAGGAGACAGGGAGAGGCATCTCTGTACTCTTACTGCATCCTCTTTAACACTGATGGAATGCCCAAGGAATTTAGGCCAAGCGTGGATCTCAGCAGAGTCTGGCTAGGCAGTGAGTACCCTGTTGCCTTACAGCACATGCTTCCATGTGCCAACAGAGCTGAGATTCTGCAAATCTCTGTCCAAACAAGTGTAGGTTCCCCTGTGGGCATCCTGGGCACAGCCTAGGGAGCTGTTTCAACTCTGGAGGAGGTCTTAATTCCTTGTTTTCTGTTTTAGTTGGAGATTTACATTCTGTTTCACTTCATTATTCTCTGCACTGGCTCTTCTGTATGATGTAAGTATGTGAGCAGGGTCATGCTGTGAAGTGACACCTTTCAAGGGTTCTTTGTTCATTGGAAATGAGGCTGATAGTCCCAGGCCACTCTAAAGAGCCCATCCAAAGACCATGTGTGGTTATGACTATGGGTGCAAATCCAAAGGACAAATTCAGGGGTATGGAGCAGAATCATCCTCAATCCTGATTTAGCAGTTCCCTTTTCCCTGGGTGGACCTGGCTAGGTGTCAGTGATGTTACCCTGCTGTTTTTGTCTTAGATCCTTGTGTAAGTGCTTCCCCACAGGTACCCACACACAGCTCTTGCATCTCAGACAAGAGCAGGCCCTGTCCTCACTGTGGCTGCTGCCCACTGCTCCAAAGACTCTCCGTATGACATCCTGCACATTCACTAATGATAAATGCATTTTGCCAACCACTTTCTCCAAAGCTCAAAGCCAGATTGGATCTAGCATGGGCACACTGAGTTCTTGCAATACCTCTTCCTATGGTCTTTCCATGTCATTAAAAGGCTCTGGGTTCTTACTGCTGCCTTCTCCATGCACAGAAGCCCTGGTTTTGGGACCAGACCATGTACTGGTTGAAATTTCCACAACAGGTGAGCAGCAAATACATGAAATCACAGGATAATTCATATTGGAAGAGAGATCAGGAAGATTCTTGTCCAACCCCCTGGTTGCAGCACTTAGCTTTGAGATCAGACCAAGTTACCTAAGTTTTTTTCCAGTTTAGTTTTAAAAACCTTCAAGCATGGAGACAGCACAACCTTTTGACAGAAAGCTTTATACTTATAACTCAATATATCCACCTGTCTTATTTCAGCACCCCTCTGGTCTCTCATCCTCACATTATGCATCTTGGCAAACAGTTCGACATCTGCTTGATGAGCTCCTCACACGTGCTCCACGTGACAGCCCATGGAGAGCTCTGCTCAGAGCAGGCACCTCTTCTCACTGAGTTTCTCTGTCACCCAAGTCTGTTTGGAAGTGGCTCTCTGTGGCCACAAAAGGTGGTCAGGACATCTGACATCTCAAAGAAGGGATAGAGATGAGGTGTCTGAACCCCTGAAGAAGGGACACCCCAGCTGCTCCCAGTCCCTTTGCAGACAGGCCAGGGCTAGTCCTGGCTTTGGACTGACCTTGTCAGTGCATCTGCAAACGGTTCAGTGGTTCAGTCAGTGGGAACAGGAAAATTTAGGCATGACCAACACCTGGTGTCCCAAATGCGGGTTGAATGAAGGGGCTTTGCCCAGGAAGACTCTTCCCCTCTCCTGAACCCAGGGCTATAGGCAGGGCTGTCACACTGCCTGTCACTTATCTTGCAGCCTCTACCACCTGCATTGGGCTGGTTCTACCTCCTCCAGGAGCTCCAGCTCTCCTTTTACTGCTCACTGGTGGCCATCCTGCCCTTTGATGTGAAGAGGAAGGTGAGTCTCAGCAGCACAATCCCAACCAGATGGCTCAGCCAGGCCCCCCCATGAGGCTGTGCCTGCCGTCCTGCTGTCAGCTCCCCAGGGGTGCAAAGGAGAAGGCACAAGTGCTGCTGTGAGGACCCTTGTGCACATGGGCCCCTTCAGCTCTCGTATCCCACCATTGCACCCTGCACTGGGCCCTGCTCGTGTGTGGCATGGCCTTCCTGCCTGCTGGGCTGGGGAAGTGCTGGGGGCTGACACAGGGGTCCCCATGGCTGGTCGAGGAACAGGCGCTGGGGGAACATAGCATCACAGCCTTTCCCAGATCTCAGGTGCTGCCTGCACCAGAGGGCTGTGTCCTCCTGATGGGAGGGACCTGGCCTGCCCTGATTAGGGTCCTGTAAATGTATGTATGACTTTTGCAGCATGGGCAATTGAAGAGACACAGGCAATTGAAGAGCTCCTCCATTATAGCCCGTGGATAGGACCTGCCCCAGGCCAAGGGCAATCTAGTGTCATTACAAAAGGCTCTTCAATACACAGAGGAGAGATCTGGAAGTAAATATGGGGTATTAAGAAAGCAATTTTGGAAGGGTAGATTCATTCGTGGAAACTTATAAAAATCTGTCTTCCAGAATGTTTGCACCTACGTATATCTCATGGGTATTTGTCTGGGTTTCCATAAACTGGGCATAAAAGATGAGATTCTCTTCTTGAGATTGTGCAGGACCTCAGAGAGCTGTAGTGTGGTGGGGAGCACTGATATTTTGTGAAGGTGTTTGACAAGTCCTAGTGAGGCAGGCACATGCAGGAACAGATGCTGCCAGGGCAAGGTAAGACTGACAATCTCTCTTCTCATGCCAAGACTTTAAGGAACAGATTATCCACCACATTGCCACCATCACCCTGATCTTTGTCTCCTACTGTGCCAGTATGATACAGTTTGGGATGATAGTCATGCTGCTCCATGATGCCTCGGATTATATTTTAGAGGTGCGTTACCCTCACCAGGAAACCATGGAATCACAGACTGGTTTAGGTAGGAAAGGACATTAAAGCCCATCTCATTCCAACCCCCTGCCATGGGCAGGGACACTTTCCACTAGATCAGATTTCTCCAAGATCCATTCAACCTACCCCAAGGATGGGGCAACCACAGCTCCTCTGGCCAACCTGTGCCAGGGCCTCACCACCCTTTGAGTAAATAATTTCTTCCTAACATCTAATCTAAATTTCTCCTAGTTTAAAACTGTTGCCTGTGTAAAAATTCGCTCTCCCAGTTGCAGGCCTGTGGTCATGCCTGTGGGCAGCACTGGCACCTGTGCATGTTGCTACACATGACACATGTCAATGCCATGTCCATGAGTGGGACACTGCTAGTGACAGTGCATTTAGGAAGTACTAGTTCTACTGCTCTTGTAGAAAAGTAATTGGATGCAAAGGGACTGGGACACAACCCTACAAGCCTGGTCATCCTTGCAGGATGTGGGAAATCCCTCAGCCCCTAGAAGGAGAACACAGGCACAAGGGACATATAGAAATTTGTTTCTCCACAGCTTGCCAAGATACTCCATTATCTGAAATGGAAGTGGATCTCTGAAGCAGTGTTCAATGTTTTCATCTCCCCGCTTGTCATTTTCCCATTAATGTGAGTAACATTTTGCTGTCCTCTGAATGTGGGTGTTATGTGTTGTTTCAGCTTCTGGAGAGGTGACCCTCCATGCTGAGGGGAGGAAAGGCAGAGAACAGAACACTACAAGTTCAGAGATCAATTCAACTGGAACAGAAGAACCCACAGAAAAAACCCCACCAGGGTTTTAACTATATTAATGAATTTATTCTACTAATTAATCTAGAGCCACAGCCTCTGCCTCTCTATTCCCACACCTTGTGTTATAAACACTGGTTCCTATGAGAGAAAGAAGGTGCAAACCATACTGGTTAGAATTTCCCAAGAAATTCTTAGCAGACTAAAAAAGGCCTTAGAGCTTAAAAGTCTATTAAGATAAAATTAGTACAGAAAAACCAGCACAGTAAATTTAAGGTGACCCACCATGTATCTGAAATAAAACAAGAAAACCATGAGGGATTCAGGAGGTGGGATACTCAACATGCTGTGAGGACATTGGCAATGATTCCTCCAGAAGTCACACACAGGTACCAGCCTTGGAGAATGGCTTTTGTGTACACACATCTGGCAACCCTTCCAGCTTTTAACTGGGCTGAAGTTGGCCTTCTTTCTATACCACTGCCTAGAAAAGCTGATGGTGGCTAACTTCCTATAAACTCATTCCACAACACTTGCATTATAGTCTAAACTTTCTGTTTTCTTTCAAACCAAACATTTCATTTGTTACACCAAGAAGAATTTTTAAAATGGGACATGCTATACACACATAGGGAGAAGTCTCTATTGCTCTCCTATGTCCCTGCCCTTGCTGGATACCACCACTGAAGATGCTGAGTTTTGAACTTTGGTGGTGCTGCCATTTAGTCTGGATGACTACAAGGCTGACTTTGCATGACAAGTCCCAGATTCTGGTGGTCAAATGGCTGCCTTCAAGAGAAAAGCTTGAGGCAACTTTCCCTAAGAACAAGCACAATTTCAGTTGTCTCCACTACAAAGAGCGAAGACCCAGTATCCCAACCTGCTGTCCCATAATGTAAGGACAAAGAAGGTAACAGGTGTCCTGGATCAGGGTCCACTGAGATCAGCACCTCTCAGCACCAACAGCAAGCAGCAGAGGTCTAGGAAAACAAGTGCAGAGCAAATACACACTGTGTCCAACAAGGTTTCCCAGTATACAATATATCCTAATATGTCATAGGTAACTTGTGGAGTAGGACACATACACTCATAATTTCTCTTCTGTGCTGATCTGCTCTCTGTCCTGTCTGCTTTCCATTTCCAAACCAGTGGTCTCCTTTTTTCTGTTCTTGTCACCGCAGATACAGACTTTCTGTAACTTTTGCTAAAAATAATGCCGTGCCCAGCTGATCATCTGCACCCTTAATTCTTCCCTAATTTCGGTTTAAAAAGGCATGTGTTACCTTTTTATTTAAGTGGCAGTGGAGAGGTCCCCTTACAGTTTCACTTTTGTCCATTGTTCCTTTCATGACTTATTTTAGGAAAAATGCTGCCAGTTCCTGGCTCTTCCCTGCTTTAGTCTTGTGTCTTCTTATTTGCCTCTCCCTCTTTCCCACAGTGTATATTATTACTTTGTGACAAAAATTTCGTTGTTCCCCATAAGCTGTCTCGTAAGTGCTTTCCTGATGATCCGGCAGTTGTTACAAATATTCTGGTCCTCTGTGATCATCCAGATGATCTTCAATATCATCCTCCATGGTGAGGAATAAAAAGTCTATGTCTCCTTTGTACCACCACTGCTCATGAGAGAACATGAGGTTCAGGGTGACTCCTACCTGCCTGCCGGAAAGAAGGAGAGAAATGGGACTGCCCCACAAACAGCCCAAGAGCTTCTTAAGGCATACGCTGGGAGTTGTATGGATACCTTATGTTATGAAGATCAGAGCAGGAGCTCACTTCTAGCTTGCAGCTGTGTTCTAGTGACATGGGGTCTAGCCATCCACAGACCTTTCTCCTCACTGCCTAATCACTTCTCAGTATGTAGTTTTGGAGAACTGGAACCTGTTGGTATGCCCAAAGTGGAGTAAGGAAGGAGCAACCAGGTAAACCTGGTCGTTAGCACATTGTGTATTTGCATCTGTGAGTTTTGGGTGCCTTCCACACGCTCTTGATTCATGCCAGAGTTTGTATAGGGATCACTGGGAGAAACGGTGTCATCAGAGAGGGCAGCTCCCTGGCCTGCCTTGCAAACATAGGCAGATGGCATCGTGGAAGCATCTGAGATTTGTGAAAGCTTTGGGGACCTGTGGCCAAAAAAACTCTCTCCACAAGGTAGTGGTATGCCTACAACTTTCTAGAGTTACCCCTTCATCAGAGCTAAGTTACAAGAAAAAGCAGTTTTTCTGAGGAAATGATGGAGGATATGCTAATCGAGGTTGTAGACAACGGAGCCCAGTTCAAATGCTTGCTGGACAAATCTGTGTTGGCTTTCACAGCTTCAACAGTAATAAATTGCATAGGAAAAATATGCTGAACAACTAGAGGTAGTGTTGGTGATTGAAACTATGAACTCAGCCAGGCAGGAAGGCTAAATCACTTTCTTCAAAGAAGCATCTTAGTTTTATACACTCTCTCTTAGTACATCACTTCCTCCTATGGCAACTCTCACCACATGACCCATCACACACTGCCACGTCAGCAGTGCACCCTCTAAATGTCTTTCTATAAGGTGATTCACCCGTGTGTCAGCTCCCGGCTCGCCCCTCTCAGTAGGGCTCTGTCTCATGCCCCCTCCTCCCCCAAGGTGAGGGAGACAGGTTTTTTTATGTTGCCATATGGTCTCTGCAGGCACATCTCACAGCCCACAGCTCAACTTTATTCCATCTTTTCCATAATGTAGAATAAATATTAACTTATTTTCAGGAAGTCACATTACAAGAGCATTACTAGCGTGACAAAAAAAAAACATTCAAAAGTTAGGTGAAACCATAATAGAGTTAACACCTGTCAGTCAATCTCCCTATGCAGGGACAATTGCAGCACTGGCTTTAAGGACCTGATCACACCTCGTATTTTTATTTTAGCTGCCAGGTTAAGCCCCCAGGGCTATGAATGAAAACAGGACTAGTCCTCTCTAATATATACCATTACATAGGTTTTGCAGCTCATTTAAAATTTCTTTTCTTCAGAAAAGACAAGATGCCAGAAGTGACACTGAAGAGAGTGATAGGAGCGGAGGAGAGGATCTGGCAAAGGACAATTTATTTCATGGGGTTTAGTCTTTCAAGGATGAGGCGTTCTAGTTTGGAAGCAAGGGTTCCCTATCTCTGGAAGCAAGGGCCGTCCCTCTCTGTTCGAGTTCCTCACTAAATTACAGCTTTTCAGTATCCATGCGCTCCGGTGTGAGTTCTCTTCCTCACAGGCTGCGTGTGGATCTCCGCACCACCCCCCCGCCGGCACCCCATGATTTACATGGAAACAGTTTGTTGTATTATAGTCCTCACCACAGCTTCGCAGAAGAATCTCAGCTCCAGCACTTGGAGCACCTCCTCCTTCTCCTTCTTTTCATGGACCTTGGTGCCACCATGTTGGTTCTCCTCAAGAGTCCTCACTTCTTTTTTTCCCTCTGACTCAGAAGAAAATTGTTGTCCATAGGTATTATTGTTTTCAAGTTCTATTAGTTGAAACGTTCTTGTAAAGCTTCTACAGCGCCGAGAGGTTGATCCCGCCCGGGCTCTGCAGCAGGGGATTGCTCACCGTGTTTTCCTAGCTGGCCACAGGGTGCCCCCCGCACCGCGCGGGCGGCCCCGGCCTCGCATGGCCCCAGCCGCGCCGGGATCGCCCTCAGCAGCCGCCTCACCAACCCTCAGGAGATGAAAGAAACCTTCCCGCCTTTTTTCCTTTCTTAAATATGTCACCACAGAGGCGTTACCAACTTCTTAATTGGGCTGGTAACCTGCCCATCGTCAGAGCCTTCAGTGATTGGCTTTCTGCCGGACACAGTAGAAGCTTCGAGCAGCTCCTCCCGCCCACTAAAACCAGGTTGTGTTAAACCAACACGCCTGCCCAGGAAATGCCCTTCCTCATACACAGTCTTTAATTACAGCTACGTGCAGGACCCTGCTCCTTGCACCCTCATTTCAGTGCTTTGGGATGGGCATTTTTATTCTGAGTCTCTGCAGCTGTGAGCCCAAAAAGGACTAAGGAAACTGAAGCCAGATTCTTAAGACTCTGTGTGCAAATATTTATCATCGCATACCTGAATGCATAAATCCAGAATACTGTCCCTCCTTCTATGGTGCTCTCCAGCCTGGAACAAAGGTAATTTTAGCCATAATTACATAACCTGTGAAACTTGCTTATTTCAGGCTAAAATGAAATATGATACTGGGTATGGCTTGACAGCAATTGCTGTTTGGGTTTTTTTTTTGTTTTTTTTTTTGCTGTCCTACAGCACCATGGGCTTATAATCCTGCTGAAGATTCCCTTGACACACATTTGATTTATTATTTAGATCCTACAATATTTTCTAACACTCATGCAGTGATTTTCCTGTTCCTTCCAGCTGTTCTGTTCAGAGGACAGAGAGCCACAGAGTTTAAAGGTCAGAACAGCCCTTTATTGAGCATCAACACAAAGGAGTTTATGTACCATAACAATGCTGATCACCGTTTTCAATAATGACCTACAGCCTTTGTGTAGACAAAGTTTTCACTGGCTTTTGCTTTAAGTTCATTTGTCAAGTAGAAAAAAAAAAGGTAAAATTACAAAGGAACAAAAATTTTAAAATGTCACAGGCCAAAGTTGATGCAATCTACCTCCCTTCAGCTGTAAAGCACATGATCTTCCACTCTCATTCCCACGTATCAAATCTTCGTACAGAGACACAACCATGAATAGGAAGGGGGCAAGGGAGTTTGTTATCTATGACCTGGCACACATCAATGTAGGGATCAAAGAGGACTACAGTGGGGAGGGCACTGTTTCCCTTCCTCTGTCCAAGGAGATAAATTTGCCCATTCACGGTGCTGCATCCCATGAAGAACTTCTGGGCCAAGCATTCCTCATTCACCTGGGTCCATTCTTCCGTCTCCACATCAAATCGAAAAGCTCCCCCTCCTACAGTGTACAGAGCCCCATTCAGGGAGGTGATGCAGAGGTCATACCTGAGGGGGAAGAAACCCTTGATCAGAATCAACAGAAAGATTTGGCCTCTGAAATATTCAGGGGGACCTTGGTCCTCAAATCAGAAGTCCTGTTTAAACAGAATCACAGAAGTGTTGCAGAGACAGGACTTCTGGATTTCTACATTCTAACCTCTTCTTGGAGTAGGACCAACACTAGAACCTTTCATCTTCTGCCGGGTCCCAGGATATTATTTCTTACCTTGGAAGAGGGGAGAATGAGATGACATCCCAGCTGTCTGTCTCTGTGTTCAGCCTTTGCACTCCATCATATACATGTCCATTCTCATCCAGGCCACAGACCACATAGATCCTGGTTCCCACACTGACCGCATCACCTCTCTCCACAGGCTGAGCCATAGGACTCATGCTTTCCCACTCGGACTCCACCAAAGCCATGCGCTCCACGGCTGGGATTATCCCTTCATCCGTGCTCCCTCCGAGAACATACAGGCAGAGCCCTACTCCTACTGCACAGTGGCTATTGCGGGACTTCTTCATGGCTGGCCCTTCCAGCCAGCAATTGTCCAAGCAATTGTAGATAAACACCCAATCCACACTGTACCACACAAACTCATCCCGGAAATATCCTCCTGTCACAAAAAGGAAGCTCCCTGGAAAGACAGCAAAGAAAATATTAGCCACATGAAGGCTAAAAATTGCTCCTGATAGCTGTGGTTCTCATTTCTCCCTGGGTTCTACTGATAAGGTGCAAGATGACGAGAGAAAATCACTGCACTGTCAATCAGTTTGCAGTATTTAATTCCTCATCCACAGGTACACTGGGCCTACAGTATGCAGCCAGTCTTTCCAAACCTGCTCCCATTTTTGAACAGGATCATGGAAACACCAGTTGGAAAGAACCTCAAGGATCTCACTTCCAAACTCCTACCAGAAATGAGACTGTTACCAACACTAATATGGGGCTATTACAAACACTAAATGGGACTATTACCAACCAGAAGCCATAGTATTGAGCTGGCTTTAAAGTCTCCAAGCATGAAGATTTCCCAGCATCTATGGATAAGTTTAATGTAATGGCAACTATAAACCAGAAGTTGCCTGTCATCTGTCTAAACCACTGCAAAAAAGAAGGCCAAAAAAATACACTGCTTAAAGCCAAGTCTTTAGACTAATTCTAGTCTAATTCCATTAAAGCAGACTGCATAGTTTCTGCTATATGAGAAGAAATAGTGTTGTCTAGCATTCTCCCAGGACTAAGGAAAACAAAACCATTCTTTGAACAAATATCAACACCAATATGAATGAGGTTTTAGCAATGCTGCACACAACAGTTTTACAGAAATAGCTGGACTCCCTGCATTTGGGACTCTCAGTCTCAACTCCTGTTTGCATTTCCTCAGTAAATTACCTACTGCTGCCACTGCATACTGGGTGAGGTTCTTGCGCTGCAGTGGAGAACAAGCCTGCCAGGTCCCTGTTTTAGGTTGAAAGAGAAATAATTCTTGCTGTTCCTTGTCATGCTTTCCTCCCAGGACATATAAGGTGTCATAGCTCCGACCAGCGTAAGGACACAGTTTCGGATTTTGCCAGCTGGGTGGAGGACAGCTGTCTAACTTCTTTATTAGTCTGGAAAAGATATCTGTCTCTCCAGCATGTCTGCTGCGTTTCACCAAGATATCGAGGAAGGACAAACTCAGAAAAGTGACCCTGACTTTGCCCACCAAATCCAGAAATTCTTCCTCTCTTGTTGCTGGGTCCTCCATTATCCAAATCATAATGCTGTCAAAAACCACATCCTCTCTTGAAACGAAGAGGTCATCACTTTTCAGGAGCTGCATCAGCATTTCCTTGGGTAGTACCTTAAATTCTTCCTGGCATATCACATTCCCCCAGTGAGTGAGAGCCACATTCATAGCAGACACATACAACTCTGTAAAGGCAAATTGCTGTGAGTAGGTCATTAGGCCCAGGCAGTTGGAAACATGCAGTTCTCTCTCCAGAAATTTCTCACACAACAGTTTCACCCTGTCAAACTGAAAAAAATCAGCTGTTTCCAGTAAGCTGGTCACATTTTCTTGACCTATGAGCACTTGGGCTGTGCGAGTGAACTCGAGTAGTGCCTCAAAAGGCACTGCATCAATCCCTTTGATCACTATGTGCTGTTCAGAGCTCTCTCTTGCTCCTCCAAAAAACATGGCTTCAAAATATCGACTGTGTACTGAAAGCACCCTACGGCTGACCTGGAAGAGTCTCTCTCCAACCTCAAGAATTGTGTCTGCAATCATTTCTGTCTGAGGTCCCAGCTCCTGTGGCTCTTGTGCAGGCTCCATACTTGTAGACTGCCAGGCAGTTAATTTTAACTCAGTCTTATGCAGCCCTTACCCATGTGAGATCTCTGGAAACATTATCCCCCTAGCTAGGATAAATATGAGATAAGCCAATCTTATCCTAAAAATAGAATGTTTTCTACTCTCCTGCTCTGCTCTTCTGTCTTTCCTGCTGCTTTCTGATCAACAATAGAAGAACAGCTGTATAACCAAAAAAATGCAGATTTGACTGGCATCTACTTTTACCAGCTAAGGCCACAGCAAATTAGGGGAGCTGTTAGCCAAGCAAAGAGCTTGGGCTAGAAAGAAAAAAACAGGAGAAACGACCAAAAGATTCCTAAGCACTGAGTAAATATCAAGAAGTTGTAGAAAACATTGAACCCATTTGGAAAAAAACAACCATTACCTCATCTTTCATTAGTTAAAATTTAATCAAATACCAAAGTGATTACAGTTTTTATTATGAATCTAACTTTATACTTTAGTAAGAGAGAAGAGGAAGGAGTAAGCCCCCATTCAAATCCGGATGGCTTCACATGTTCAGTCATCCTCAATCTGAATGCACTAAATCAACACACATGTAGCACAAGCAACAGTTCACTGATGCCACAGTGAATTTTTCCAAAGCTATTAAGAGCCCCTTACCCAAAGAGCTCGTACCAGTAAGACTCACTCCCAGTTCTTGGCAAAGCTCAGCAATTAGAAGCTGTGCCAGTGCCTCACCACGCCCATCATAAAAACTCTCTTCCTTATTTCTAGTCTGGATCACCCCTCTTTTAGCTTAAACCATTACCTCTTGTCCTATCACAACAGGCCCTGCTAAAATGTCCGCCCCCTATCACTCTCGTATTCTCCTTTTCAGGTATTTGACTCCCAAGTATAACCCCGAAGTCTGCGCTACAGAAAAGAAGAGCCATGCAGCCCACAATGAAGACCAAGCAACCAATCAGCTGAGCAGGAAATGTTGGGAACATACCCCTCTCCAGAGCTTACATACTTGACCCATGGCTTCAGGCAGATCTCCCTGCACTGAGAGCCCAGAATCCACCCCAGAGAGCCCTAAGAGATCTGTTTCTGATGCTACACTTAGAGTGCAAAGATAGTGCAGCATGTTACTGGCATCAACACCAGCAATCTTTCTCACACCTCAAGGACAGTTCAAAACCCTGCTCAGGCTGATGGCAAGCAAATTCTACTCATGCTCTAAATAAGGACTCTCTTTTGAATTATGCAGTTGCATGAACAAGTTTTGTAGCATTAGAAAGAAACTAGGTTGTGAGGAGCACAACTTTATAGACAGCTCTGTGAGCCCCCGGTTAAAAATCCAGAAGCACCCAAGTTCACACAGGCAATACATCACACAAAACACCTGGTCCCTAGCTTCAGAACCTCCTGGAAAGGTCAGATTCATTAAACTGAAATTTACTCTAAGCTCCCATCCGTTTCAGAGCTGATCCAGGAAAGGCTATGCGTGGGAGAACAGTACTGTGGTCAAAATAACCAATACAACCTGTACTTGCCCTGTGCTCTTGACAACCTTCAGAAACAAAACTGCTGCTGCCAGAAAAACAATTCACTCTGCCACAGCCTCCTCATAAAAGGTCCTCTATAAAGGGAAAATCAGGTGGCAAAAGTAGGTTACATACAGGCTCCAGGTACATACCTCAACTGGGCAATCTTTAAAATGCTTCAGAAGATGGAGCAGATGCTCTCAGGCCTTTCCCATCAGTTCCCTGTCTGAAGCATGGCTTCTGCTCTGGTCTCTCCTGATCCTGCAGTGCTTATGCACCTTCCAAACTGATTTAATTTAGATCTACCACTGGAGAACTGTAATGTCAGCTGCAGTGCACTTTTACAGACTAAAAACCAGACATTTAGAAACAGATCAATTTGTCTTTATTCACTCAAAACTCCTCAGATCTTGCATTTTCTGCAGTATAAAAGAAATAAAAATGTTTACTTACAAATCAAGTTTTAACAAGCAGAACCACAAGTGGATATCTACAATATAAAAATATGAAGTATTTCCAGACACTGCCTACAAGTGAACAAACATCAGGATATTAAATATTCTTCCCCTAAAATTCCAAGTATCAAATAGATACCTCCATGAGGTTCAAGTCACTCAACCAAGAATCATCCCACAAGTTAGACTAGTCCTCCTGTAGAAATGTGTGAGCCTGCTGATACACAGATCCCAGCCCACCAGACCTGGAACAAGTGCTGGAAAAGATCTTCTTGGCTACATTCCTTGTAAAGGTGATGACACTACACAAGGAAGTAATTTTCCCGCACAAAAGAGACTGAACTCAACATCAGAAGACGACAACATAATGCTTCCCCAGCTGAGTACTGATATCTAAGAGGAAGAAAAACACGTTCTACTGTATTTAGGCTTTAGATTAATTCAGATTAAGTACATTTTACTGTATTTAAAAATGGAAAGAATATAACCAATATTCAGGGCATTCCTAACTAATTTTATGGGGTTGTTTCAAAACTCAGAAGATCAAGAAGGTCTCAGACAAGTCATGACAATATGTTCTCTCCTGTCAGCTCTGAACAACATAGTTATACACTTATTTGGGGGTGGGAGGAAAACAAGAACATACTTCTTACATACTTCCCCATCCTCTCATCATTTATGAAAGCCACAAAAATAAAAGTTGACTTTTTTTCACACTAACAAATGCACATTCAAACCCCCCCCAAAACAGGAAGCTTCTCACACACTGATAGTTTTCTCCAATGACTTGCACCCCTGAAGTTTGCAGAGACAATCCAGAGAATGCATTAACCATCTTGCTGCTGAATGAAAGGGTTTGGAATAGCTTCCATTCCATCCTGTGGACAAATCAGAACCACAGAAGTCCCTCTGCAAACCACAAGTCCCAGCTGACGTGTGTCTTCTGTTAATTTGAATTGATCATCTGGATCTAAAAAACAGAGATCCACAGTTAGAACAGGAAAATAAGAAAAAGAAACCAAATTCCATCAACTTCAAAAGGCACAGACATGCATGTTCTTTCCTCGCATAACTGCTCTGTTTTATGGAACACATGGACTATACAGGTGATCTGAAAGGGTCAAACATCTGTTGTTTTCAAGACCTTACTGACAGTGAGCAATAAAGACCTTTGCTTTGTATGCAACAAAAAGCAGAACACATTTATTAAAGAATTCAAAGGCCCTGTCACTCATCTAACCAACAGTATACATGCAAGTGATTTAAAAAAGCTCTTGATCCCATTTCAAATGTCATTACAGACAGACACTTGGGGATCAATGCCAATCAGAAAAAGACCCTGACTTCTAAATGCTCTAGGGAAGAGAGCACCAATCCATTCCCAGACCAGGCCAAACAGGGCGGGATCAGGACAGACAAACACTTACAAATCAGCCAGTTCTACCTTCCATGAGATATCTCTATATTCAATAAAAATAAACAACACATTTTAAAACTCCCTTTTAAAGAGAAAATTCAAAGCTTCAGGTGTTTCCTTTTAAGCAGATTCAAAAATACTGTCCTATCAAACTATACATTTTGTTTCAGAGAGGAGAAAGAAACACTGCTTTATTCGAGCTTTAGAGGAAAAGAGTGGCCAATAAGAGAACTATGGAAGAGCTCAAGCAAGGATTACCAAGCATGTTCTATCACAGGGAATGTCCTTAGTCTAACTTCTGCTGTAGAATCATAGAATGGTTTGTATTGGAAGGGACCTTTAAAGGTCATCTAGTACACCCCCCTGCAATGAGCAGGGACATCTTTTACTAGAACCGGTTGCTTGGAGTCCCATCTTTGAATGCTCCCAAGAATGGGGCATGCACTACCTCTCCAAGCAACCTGTCCCAGTGTTTTCATCACCCCATTATAAAAAACCTTCTTCCTTTTATCTAAATTGACCTTACTTCTGTTTAAACCCATTACCACTTGCCCTGTTGCAACAGGGCCTGCTGAATCATTCATCCTCTGTCATTTTCTTTTATGTCCCTTTAAAGTACTGAAAGGCCACTAACACCTCCTCAGAGCCCTCTCTTCTCCAGGTGAGCACCCCCAGCTCTCCCCGCCTGGCTCCAGAGCAGAGGGGCTTCAGCCCTCAGAGCATCTCCGTGGCCTCCTCTGGACTCATTCCAGCAGCTCCATGTCCTCCTGATGTTTTTCCCCAGGGCTGGTGGCAGCTCTCCAGGTGGGGTCTCACCTGAGGGAGGCAGAGGAGCAGGACCCCCTCCCTGGGGATGAATCCCCCATCGCTGCTAGGGATACAACCCAGGATACAGCTGGCTTTGTGAGCTGCAAGCACATATTGTCCAGCGTCTCATCCACCAGCACATCCAAGTCTCAGCAGGGCTGCTCTCAATGTTTTCATCGCCCAGCCTGCATTGATACCAGGGGTTGTCCCAAATCAGGAGCAGGACCTTGTACTTGGGTCTTGTTGAACCTCGTGAGGTTCCTGTGGGCCCACTTCAAAAACTTCTCCAGGTTCCCCTGGATGGCCCTGTCCTTCAGGTGTGTCACCTGCAGACTGAGGGTGAACTTGATACCACTGTTTAGGTCACTGATGACCTGTGTCCCCTGAGGGACACTACTTGTCATTGATGTTCATGAGGACATTAAGCCATTCACTACTACCCTCTGGATATGACCATCCAACCAATTCCACATTTACCAAACAGTCCACCCATCAAATCCATCTCTCTTCAATTTAGAGAGAAGGATGTTGTGGGGGACTGTGTCAAAGGCTTTACAGAAGTACAGATAAAAGACATCTGTAAGCCCTTTCCTTGTCCACTGATGGAGTCACTCCATCATAGAAGGCCACTGGGTTGGTCAGACAGGATCTTCCCTTGGTGAAGCTATGGTGGACGTCTCAATCACTTCCCTGTCCTCCATATGCCTTAGCAGAGCTCCAAGGAAGATCTGTTCCATGATCTTCCCAGGCACAAAAGATGAGGCTGACAGGGCAGTAGTTCCCAGGCTCCTTTCTACCCTTTTGAAAAATGAGTTCGATGTTTCCCTCTTTCCCATCACCTGACTGCCATCACTTTTTAAATGTTTTAGAGTAGCTTGGGAACTACATCAGCCAATTCCCTCAGGACCCTCAGATGCATGTTGTCAGGTCCCACAGACATCTTTCTTTACAACATCCCAAACATGCTGCAGTTTGGGTGATGTTAATCTGCAGTTTCTGCTTATTCACTCCGAGTTGTAAGATTTCCGTTAAGAAAATCACTCAGGGAAGGGAAGCTTTCCAAAGGCTGCATATTACTTACCTCGCATATACTCAATGGTACCATCCAGCACAAGGTTCAGAAGAGGGTCAAATCCTTTCAAGACACCACTTGCTGTGGAAGACCATACAGAAGACAATGATTAGGACCAAAACAAGGTATACAGCAACACAAGACTGCATGAAAGGTACATTCAGTTCTCCAGCCCTGTTCCCTCCTTCAGGCAAGACCAAGCAAATGAGACCAGAGAAACTAAACAGTGTCCGCTTTATCAAGGGCAAGTACACAAAAGCTGGTCTATATTGTGCCAATTAACTTACAGACTTTTCAATCAATTCTTCAAAACACTGACATTTTTGCTTTCAGCCAATTCCAAGGGCATTTTAAGACTATTTCTGCATAACAAATTAGTACAAGTCATGCAAAAAAAAAAAAAAGGCAACCCCAAAATGAAATACATATCCTTAGTGAAAGGTTATGGTTAAAAATGAAGCAAGACCATATTTTAAGTTCTTTCCTCAGAAACACCATCTTCCAGGCACATCATCTCTTTAGCCTAAGCACTGCCTCATCGGATGGCACTGCAGATAGACCAACACTTTGTCCCAATGCAGAACATAATTGCACAAGATTAGTCACTAAACACATCACACAATTACACAGAGCAACTTCCCAGTTAAAAAAATACACTTATCAGTACGGAGTCCAAGTAACTTCCTTATAGGCATTAGGTCCCAGTGGAGTTTTAAAATGCAGCACATGGTTAACTCAGACAACCAAGTGCCGGCGGGTGGCACTAACCCCATTGGGATGTACTTTCCCAGCTAGGAAGGGACGGAGATGGAAAGGCATGGTGGCATATATTGAACCGTGAACTCTGGGCATGCTTACCATGTCAAGAGATGAAAGGCACGACAGTTGTATTAATTGTTACATCCATAAATGTTTCTTTGTTGCTTTAAGTGCACCCTTGCAATGCAAAAAAAAACTCAGCCAAAATAAGGCTCTTCAAGACAACTAATAAAAGAAGAGATGCACAGATGAGCCATAAAGATAAAAGTGCACCCAGGAGATTAATAGAAAAGTTAAACGAGAAAAGCTTCACACCGGTAACTGCAACCACTACTAACAGCACCCGCTACTCCTCGCCTTCCCCTGAGGGAAGCAGCATGAGCAGGAGGGCAAAGCCGACAGGCACCGGCTGAGGGAAAACGCCGAATGGCAAAAGAGATTCGTGCTGCAGCCACGCGCCAGGCTCACCTTCCCGCCCGCCCTGGAACTTCACCCGGATGGTCTTGTCGATGTACTTAGAGAGGTCCAAGATGCTCTCCTTCTTCTTCTTCTCCTTATCCTGCGGCAGAGAATAGAGGGCCCCGTTAAAGAGACACAGCCCCGAAGCACGCCTGAGGGATCCCGCGGCGGCGGGACAGGAGCGCGGGCACCGTGCCCGCCCAGCCGCAGAGCCCAAACCGCCCCGCTCCTCACCGCCA
>VZRO01003882.1:76115-140362 GCA_013397915.1 Daphoenositta chrysoptera
TGCATTATCTCTTCGTTATGCCCTTGCATGCCCCGTGCATTTTGTCATCTCCACTGATGCTTCACAGGGACTGGTAGGCCCCACAAATTAATAAAATGCAAGAACAACTCAAAGACTGGCATAGAGTCACTTTGATCCATCAGTTGGGAGAAGGTGAGCACGTGGCAGTGCAGAAGGACAACAGATGAGATAGTCCACTGGTGGGTACTTGGAGGTCTTGCCTTCAGCTCCATGCATTGCAGCACGTTCCTGTCTGCAAGCATTTGGTATGTTTGTGCAGTGGAAGTGTTAATGTGCTTGAGTAAGCTTGGGCAGACTGGCTAGGGTGCTGAAACAGTCCTGCTGCTGCAGTGAAAAGTGGATGTACTGTGTGCTGCCAATATGTTTCCGTTAGCCAAGCTGGGTTTTTAAAAATCTGCTTGAATACCTCATTTTGTGCATTACCTCTGCATCTCTTGTGCTTGCACTTGTTGGAATGGTTTTGAGTAGTACATCCTCCTTAGTGTGAGGCAGAGAGGAGTGCTCTGCTGCACTCGTCCTGCTGTGGTACCCCCATGACTGATGGCTGGAGTTATTCTGGGGGGCAGAGCTGACAGCTGTTGTCAGGAGCTGCTGTGTGCATTTGCTGTGCACCAGCTGTACTCATTATCAATGCCTTACTCTTGCTTTAGTGGTCATGAGCATACACCTTTGTCTCCCTCCTTGAAACAGGATAAGAGAAATTTTTTGTTTGTTTGTTTTCCCTGGGGCAATAGGAGGTAGTGTCCACATTTGCTTCTGTATTCTGATTTAGGGAGAAGGATCAGCTTGGCTACTGAAGCTTGGCTCTTCTAAATCCAGGTCCACGTCTGGGAACACTTAAAGAGGAATGAGATCTTATAGATCCAAGTACAATCTGCACTTTCATCTTGCTTTGGTATTTGAGTTCTCACATTTCATTTAACTTCCCTGGCATTGTTACCTCTCAGTTGTCCTGTAACAACAGCAAATATACATGAGCCTTTGACTAGTGACGAACATAGTAACATGATCTGCAGCGAGTGTGTTGGATCTAGCTCGCCTTCACTATAGCAGCTTTCAGCAGAATATATTGAATTGAGGTGATGGGTTTGCATTTTAAATCAGGGCACTCTATATGGGTCCCAAGAATTGAAAAGACAGTCTGAAATTCTGCGTTAAGGTGGTGGCTGACAATTTAGTCACCTGGAATTATTGCATTATGAATATGTAGCTCTCTGCACTGTACAGTGTTTGTTGAAGGAGTGTTTTATTTGTGTGCAGCTTTACTGCCTGCTATTGCTGGTCTCCAGATGGATCAGTGCACTTCATGGGAAAGAATGACTCCAGCTCCTGGGAACTCTCACATGGTACCTACTGTAAGAGTAGGATAACTCATTTGTTCCTTCTTCAAGGAACACAGCTCCATGTGTCTGTGAAATCTCTCTGAGATTTGGGTGACCAGGTCTGTTAATAGAGCTACTGAAAGGGGAAAAGGTGTATGGGACATCCAGATGAGTATGGGGCCAGAGGCAGGGAGGAACAAACAGATATTAGGTTGGCTCAGTCACTCACACTGAAGTTTCTTCATATACAGGTGAGCTGAATTCTTCATCTCCACCTTCTTCCATCATTTAACTTGCAAGTCCTAGTGCTTGCCTCTGAACTACATTAATTCACCCAAAAAAACTTGCACAGCAAAAAAACTGGGGAGTATTCTGCTGTTTTATGCATTAATCTGTGGAAGGCCCTGATGAGGTTCAGAGCCAACAAGTATGCCTTTCTAATATCACAAACATTAGATTAGCTTGTTTGCCTGTTAAACTCTGCCCTCAGATTTTACATTCCTGTTGTGTGAAACCCTTTTCCAGTTTTACAGCTTTATAGAAAACGCTTCCTTTTGTGTTAATTATACACTGTTGTGTGCTTTTTAAGCCATAGGATCAGTAAGAAGCAAGTATTGTAATATACCTTATTGTCACAGCAGCTGTTGTTTTTGGTTTTTGCTGGTTTTTTGTTGGTTTTGTCGTTGTTGTTTTGTGTGTTTGAAAAAGGCTGAACTTGATATCCAAACGCTTGGAAAAGAACCTGTGGGATTGTAGGAACATAGTATTGGATCTGCACAAGAGATGACATTTTCTTCTGGGTTAATCTAGTGTACGAAGTGGTCTCTAGGAGTTAAGAATCATCATAAATGTTGCTACCATGCCAGTGCATCAGCAGCACTGCTTTGAGCTTTTGTTGTCTCATACCTACTGACATGAATAAAAACAAAGCTGGAAGCATCAAAGTGGATAAGAACAAACTTGTTGTGGCTGTTAACAGACTTCAGAACTATGCTTTGATTCTAAGTGATTATAGCTTTGTAAAAATGTCTGTTAATCCACATTATCCACAGATTAAATTCTCCGCAGAGTTTCTAAAACTCTGTGTTCCGTCTTCTGCTTTTAGCCCTGCTCATACTGCCTTTAATTCCTCTCATGCTTGATTTTTATTTGGCTTTTGGCACACAAATCCACATAGCTTCTAAAATGTTTTGAGCACTTCACATTAGGAACCTTTTACTCCCTTAATATTTCTTTGAAGAACATCCATTAAATAGCTCAGAAAGCAAAATTATGTGTAACTGTCTCCTGGGTGCCTTTTAGGAATTATTCCTGAGTTCCAGTAATGGTTATCTCCACGGAAATGTAGCAAAACACCCTATACTTACTTTCGTTTTAAAGATGTGTGCCATATGCCTTATAGATGTAACTCTTTTAACCGTACAGCTTGATTGTTTCCCAAATGCATAAAGCTGTTCAATTAAAGGAGTTAGCTCCTGCAAAACTGCCTGAAGATTTTGGAGAGAGTTGTACATGTAATATTCAAAACTAAGATACCCCATGTTTTCTTTGCTTATCTAAGCCCAGTCAGACCGTGTACAATAAGCAGGTCTTCTTTTGTTCTTGTCTTTTGTGTGTGACTGTATTTACATCTCTGTTGCTTGTTGCTCTTGGAAGTCAAATTCAAGATAATAAGTATAGGTTCCTTTTCTAAATTATTTGCTTCTGTTGAAAGTAGTTTAGGTGCTATGGTTGGATACCTGCGATGAGTTAACCAGTCCACTATGGCAGGGAGTTGGAGTTCTTGTTTCCTCACACCATATGCTCAATAGTGTCTCCCTTTCTCCACAGATACCTTGGGAACTTGCACTGTGCTCAGGTGGCTTTAATCTGCACTGGGCTAATCAGTGTGACCTCCCATATCAGCATGCTTCAGGACAAATGTCATTGGTTCTAGATGACTTAGTTAACAGTAATGTTATAAAAAAGGGAAAAAGTTGCTGCATGAGTTAACAAAGACCATTTGTATGCAGAAGAGCTAAATATAAACATCTCTACCTCCTGTATATTTTTGCAATGATGTTTCTTTACTGCTTTGCTGACATCTTGCAGGAGAATGCCATCATTGCCACTGGGCACACTGTGTGTGTTAAAGAGCATTTTTACAATGCAGGTGGTAAAACACAGGCACAGGTAGTCCAGAGAGGTGGTGGGTGCCCTGTCCCTGAAAGTGTTCAAGGCCGGCTTGAACAGGGTTTGGTCTACTTGAAGATTTCCCAGCCTGTTGCCAGGGGTTTGGACAAGGTGACCTTTAAAGGTCCTTTCCAACCCAAACCATTCTGTGATTCTTAAAAGTGTTCCAAAAAACGTATTTTTACCACGAGTATCTCTACCACGAGGGGTGCATGGTAACTTCTGTGTAGTAGGGTTTGAAATAAAGAGGGAGAAATAAGAGTGATGGATTCTTTTAATGGATTTTTGAACAAGCATGTTAAGATCTGACTTTAGCATCTTGTTCCTCAGCTGCTGCATGAAGAAACATATGTGTAAGGTGTATTTGTAAGAGTGTAACTGCATAATTACCAAATCATTGGTGTGTTTAGGTTATGAATGTTAGACTAGATGTTGACAAATTAGCCTGTCACAACTTTCTAATTAGTAGCAGTGGTGGTTAGGGATATGACGTTATATTTCTCTCCAGAACAAAGTTTCATCAGTTCTGGTAGGCACAAAGTGATTTCCTTGGGTAAGGCTAAATCAGAGCAATAGAGCAATTGAACATGTCTTCAGTCAATGGCTTCAGTTTTGTTTGAGTGCTGGACAGGAGAAAGAGAGAAGGAAGAATGGAAAGGAAGGAGGTGGGTGTGTAGATAAGAGTATGATACAAAGGGTGGTGGTAGAAAGATAAGATGGTTGGGGGGGCTTGTTTGGTTGGGTTTAGGGGGCTTTGGTTGGTTGGGTTTGGTTTTTTTGAACCTACTGCTGGTTGTGAACTGATGGTCTGTCCTCATCCTGTGTCCTGGGGTCACTAATGAATGACAGTGTTCCACCAGAAACCAAATGTGTGACTAGTTCAGATGAGAACCAGATCAATTATTGTACATGTATTGGATATTTTATGCATGTTTTTAAACAAACTTCCAAGTGCTAAGTGCTAGTAAGGATTAGCGAGTATCCTCAATAAAATGGAGAAACCTCCCGTTACAATAGGAAACAAATGCTCTGGGAACACAAAAATGGTATTAGGTATAATCGAGTTACATTAAGAGTGTTTGGTATTCCTAAGGACTGGATTTCCAAATCACAGGGCTGAAATAGTATTTTGAGACTACTACATTTAATATGTGGTCAATTTTTTCCTAACTATCTAATAGGTTGTATGAAGCTAAAATAAAGATATGATTTGCATTTGCTCTCAGCATCGTCCTTTTATAATCTATTATGAGACAGCACTACTTGAACATTGAAGTTGCTCTGTAAGAGCACTGTGAGGCTTTAAAGCAGCAACTGAAGATCATCAAGACCCTCCTTCAAAAGGAAACATTGATCTGGATTTGTATAATTGAATTACATTTCAGAAGTTAGGTTTTGTCCTGCTTTCTGAACATTTTTTTTGTATCTTAATGTATTTTTATCTGAAGCATTGAAATATTTTTGCAGCAGCTGGTCAGATCGTAATCTTAAATTGAATTCTTGATGTGTTGATGTTCAAACCTGACCAGATGGTCACAGAATGCATATGTGCAGACTTCATACTGAGGTGCTGATATTCAGTATTTTGTATAAAGGAAAGGCTTCTTAACTTACACTTTTTCAATGAGTGGAGATGATGCCTGACAGTCCTCTCAAGACAGAACCTGCAGTCCCGGTGTTGCTGCCCTGAGGAGCACAGAAGTGTCCCATAGAACTTGATGGCTGAATGTTGAAGTGATGCTCTGTGGGCCTTCTCGTTCCAGTGAGGACAAGAGCCTCTTGTCAGACAGAGGAGCATAGCAAGGGACCTGTTTGCCACTTAGAAATGGCCAGGAGGATTTATTTCAGAGTCCTTAGAACAGTAAGAGCAGACCTCATTATATACTTTGTGTTTCTTCAACCATTTCCAAGATTAGGCAGGATTTACAATTATATTGACTCAGTTAATATTGAGAATTAAGTCACAACTAATTAGAGTTAAAGAAAACCACCACTAGTCATAGGGAAGTTGCACATGCTTCCACTGGTGCTTTGTCTTTCTACTTTCTGGTTCCCTGGGTAAACATCTACTAGGACTTAGGGTACAAGCAGACAACTGCATCAACTCCACAAAAGTACTTTATTTTGCAGGTTATCTATATACCTACATACATACACACACACATATATATATATATATGTAAATATATAATCTCGTAGGTGATTTTGGTTCAGCTTTTTGGGTGAAAGATGAGGAATATACCTAGCACTCACAAAATTATGTCACTGTATGCAGGGAAGGGAAGGAGTAGACATTTAAAAGAACAGAGCTCATCATGAAGAATAAGAAGATTTGTGAAAATGTCTGTTAAGGAAGTGTTTGCTAGTACCTACTTGTGATGACCAGGGCTATGCAAGCCCCCAGATCTTTCAGTTTTGCTGAGAAATGGCCTGGTACAATCAGACATAACCAAAATAACAAGGAAATTACTGTGTTTGCCGTGTATTTTTTTTTTTTTTACAGGGATGGGAAGCTGAAAATATTTGTGTTAAAATCAGCACATCTTGTAGTTAGCTGTAGTGTGAGCAGTTCACTGAACAAGCAGGTTACATACTGTGTATCACAACTGACATGTCTAAAACTGGTAGATTTGCTGCATGTTACTATGTTTACTTTTGCTGTGGTCCTTGTTCTCTTTCTCCATGTTACTATAGGATCTGGGTCCTGTTATCTCAGTTTCCAGGAGTTCTTCAGGAGAACTCTAACATGTACATGATGCAAAAGATAGTTAACCTCCTTATAAAAACAAACATGACATTCTATGGGTATGGTATATCTCTTTGTTTAACCATATGCGTGGTTGTGACCCTTTCCAACCTCTTGGGCATCTATTCACTGGGTGAACATGGTGAGAAACAGAGAAGGCCTTGACACTCTGCACACTGTTCAGCAATAGCTAAAACATTAGTTTGTTATCAGCATTGTTTTGCACAAAACTAAAACACTGCACCATACCAGCTGCTCTGAAGAAAATTAACTCAATCCTAGCCAGACCCAGGACAGGCCTTTAATTATAAATCTTAGATATGTAATCTTCAGTAGGTATATTGTTGCAGATATTGTTGGAGCTTTGACAACAATGATGACTGGTCATTGAAGCAGTGGTAAGTAAATGCAGTAGGTAGACTTGGGAGTCTACATGTGCTACCTAGGACAGAAAATGAGCTGCTGCTGCTCTGGGTTCTTGCCACATCTTCAGCAAAGCTGTCCAGGGTTGAGTTTTGGAATGATGTGAATCTAGAATTGATCATTATTTCAGGGTGTACTTTAGGAGTTGGTGTCTTATTCATAGAATCATGGAATGGTTTGACTGGAAAGGGACCTTAGAGCCCATCTTGTTCCAGGCCCCTGACATGGGGTAGGCTAGGCCAGGCTGCTCAAAGCCATATCCAACCTGGCCTTAAACACTTCCAGGGGTGGGGCAGCCCACTGCTCTGGTCAACCTGTGTCAGGGCCTCACCACACACACAACCAAGAACTCCTTCCCAATATCCCATCCAGCCCTGTCCTCTGGCAGTGGAAGCCATTCCCTGTGTCCTGTCCCTCCATCCCTTGTCCCCAGTCCTTCTCCAGCTCTCCTGGAGCCCCTTTAGGGCCTGCAAGGGGCTCTGAGCTCTCCCTGGAGCCTTCTCTTCTCCAGGGGAGCCCCCCCAGCTCTCCCAGCCTGGCTCCAGAGCAGAGGGGCTCCAGCCCTGGGAGCATCTCCGTGGCCTCCTCTGGACTGGCTCCAGCAGCTCCACGTCCTGCTGATGTTGGGAGCCCCAGAGCTGAACACAGTACTCCAAGTCTCATATCTGTTCTGCATTAATCCAGCTTCTTTCCTTCACTCTGGTTATATGCGTATGTGCACCAGTCTAGCTGTGTTGTTTGAGGTTGGTTTTTTGGCTTGTTGGGTTTTTTTCTTTTCTTTAAACACATCCAATATGGTTTCATTTGATTCTTTGACCAATTGTGGTGTAGGAGGGAATCTGCCTAATGTATCTGAAGTCTTTCTTTGAAGCATGATGGAAATAATAACAAATTCCACTGTACTCCCTGCACTGATATAGAAACTTTGTAGACCCTTTTGTTTTTCTTTAAAAATACAAAGCAGGCCAGTCAACAGCAGGTTACTCCCATCACTTCTGATATTTTATGTAACCTAAAATTCTTGTGAAATTTTTGTTACATTTTCAGGTTTACTGTGAGTATGGGATGGTACATGTCCTTTCAGAGAAGGGGAGCAGCAAAGGAAAAGACTACTGTATTCTCTTCAACTCTCAGTGGGCCCATTTGCCACATGATCTGGGTAAAGCTGTAAGTACCTAGCTAACCAATGACGAACGATTGTATAAAAAATGCCTTTGTTACAAGGAAGCTTCTAATTTCTTACTTGGATTAGTAGAATTTGAAGCAACTGCTTTGTTTGCTCTGCTTAGAAAATATTTTATCTGTTAAGATCACTCTAGGAGGTGCTAGGATGGCAATAATAATTTCCAGGCATTGTGCAGAGGTAATGACTATTTGTGGTTCAAAACAAAAACATGCCTTTGCAATTATGTGATCAATAAAATTAAAATGGCACATACCTGGGCTTGCAAAGGAGTTTTTGTACATCAGCATGATACAAGAAGATACCACATGGCTTTTCTTACATACTGAACTGTGGCCTTTAGTGCTTTCTTGGTGTCAAGTGTACAATTAAGTAGTCATAAACTGTGTCAAGCTTTTGCTGCATTATCCAAAGCTGTATGAGCTGAATATTGAGTAAATTCTTCACTCTTTCTTGTGAAGAAAAGTTACTGAATGATGAAGTCAGCAAATGCACTTTAAATGAGCTGCTAATAGAGGAAGATGTAGTTGACTGATAGTCAGTTTATTTTATTCAGCCAGTTGAGTGTCCCACAGAATTATTAGAGTTCCTTACCAATGTATAGGCAAGTCTCAGTTACTTCTGGTGCGTTTATTGCAACTGTAGATTGGTCCCTAGATACACCAATAGTTGCCTTTGCCTTGTATAGACTCAGCTGATAAACTCTTGCACTTGCCCTGACTGTGTAATGTGAATCAGCACATGCATGACTGAGTGCAGTATTTATGAGAGTTGGGGACTGTACTGTAGACATCTTGTTTAAATCAGTCTCATAAAAATCCACCAGAGTCATAGCTCAGTAGCTCTGCAGGAGCCAATATAGTCCAGAATAGCTTGCACAGACACTTGGGTAGTGTATGCTATATCCCTTGCCTATCCCTGTCTCCTTCCTTGGTTCTTTCCTGCTTTTCCCTTCTTTCACATTCTTGCACCTCCTCCTTCAGCACTCCAGCAGTGCAGTTCATTAACTGAGGCAATGCAGTGCATCACTCTGAGCTTACTCTGCATTTGAGGTGTGCTCTGACAGAGGGATAAGCTTACCTGAAACTTGGACAACCAGGAAGTGTGGGTAGGAGCATTTAATTGTCTCTAGAGGCCAGGTTGGAGACAGAAGTTTTTTGAATAAGGTTGAAACTACTAACAGCCTGATGCTTCCCTTTCCCTCTTAAAACAGTAGCGTCCGTTACACAGGTATGGTATGTCGTGTACTTGTGGATTTATAATACAAAGTGTTCCATGCGTCATTTTTTCAGGTTAAAACGTTACCTTGACTCTTCTCAAATCTAACAGCTCACCTCAGCAAGGGCTGAGACCTGCTTCTCTTAGCACAGCTTGTTTGTTTGGTAGATAATTGCAGTTTTCAAGTAACTTGCAAATAGAACTGGGCAAAGATTCTGGTGGTTGTTTAGATTTTGCAAGGAACAATTTGTGCCAGTGTTATTTCTAAAACCTTGAAGTGTCTTTGGGATGTGTCTGTTGAAACACACCAGATTAGATGTCTTTGGGTCTGAGGAGGACCAAAACAAACGAATTGGGGCTTGCAACATCTCTGGGTCGCAAGCGGTGAGGGAAGTAGCTTAGAATCCAGTATTCAGGTACTTGGGATGCAAAATCTCAGCTCGCTGGACACAGTAGCTTTCAACATGGAAGTTTATTGCCTATGCTTTTGTACTTTTCCCCAGCCTGTGTTTTGGTTTCTTGCTGTTCATACCCTCCATCATCCCAGCCTGCCACTCTGCCACCCCAGCAAAGATAAAACTTTGCTGTACTCCTCCCACATCCTGGCTGTGTGCATCAGAACAGCAACGATGCTGAAGAAAATAAATGCAAGTGGAGGTCACATCCCAAATTTCATTACAAGCAGAATTCTGTACAATAAGGTGAAGCAAGGCAAGACCCTACATAATAGAGAAGGCAGCACTGTTTCAGCTTTCATGCTGCTCTGAGAATACTCTACCACTCCATTACTGGAAAGTTAAATTACTCTTTCGAGGCTCTGGCTTCTGCTCTTGACTTCTTCTATCATTTTATGTTATATATATGTATTTAACTAATTTCTTTTTTTCAGTCACTCTTGCAACTGCAGGATCAGACAGCATCTGTTTTGTGTTCTCCTTCTGATGTACCTGATGGGGGTTTTAATAATCAAATCCCCATGGTGATGCGAGGAAATTGCACCTTCTACGAGAAAGTGAGGCTTGCTCAGATAAATGGGGCTCGTGGGCTGCTGATTGTTAGTAGAGAGAGACTGGTAAGTCGCTTTTTATTTTTCTATGCTGCTGATACTCCTCTGATGCTAGATACTGTCTTGTCTTTGGTGCACATTACTGGTCCTTGATGTTCCTCTTTAAAATAAATAATGCATGTATGTTCCTGCATGTACATACATTGCATAGTTATGTGTGGAAATCATGCACCCGAAGGAAGAATGAATGAAACCAGAGGCACTCCTCTAAGCAGGAAGAGTCTACACAGAGCTCATATGACATTCAAGTTAAGGGCTTGGAGTTACCCTTATTCCAAATGAAATACTGTAGTCAGGAGGTGGTTGGATGAGGTGGAGGATGAGGTTGGTTTGTGACTCCATCATACTACCACACTGAATCTAGTGCTCTAGATTCAGCTGGAGCATCAAGAGCATGTATTTTGTAAAATTCATAGTTTTGAAAATAAAATTAGGAGGTTTGAGTCCTGGTCAATACTAGAGGCACACCACATTCATGAACCCTGCTGTGCAAAACCCTGATATGCAAAAGATACTGCTTGAAATTTGGCTGCTGCATTTTGCTGTTACAGTCTTACATTACTTTTGTTTTACTGGGAACAGGCATTTATTTTCACTTTCCAGTGTTTGCTATCATTAAGTTCCCTTCTAGGATGTTTTTCAAATTAGCAGGAACTTGCAACTTTAACCCTTCTGAAGGAGTAGAAGTATTTTCAGAAATAAATATATTCTTACCTGGTCTGAACTGTCTTTCAGGTTCCTCCTGGAGGTAATAGGAGTCAGTATGAAGAGATTGATATTCCTGTGGCTCTGCTTAGCTATACTGATATGTTAGATATTGGCAAGGTAAACTCAATACTAAAAGCTCTCATTTATATTAGCTCATGTAAATGAGTCACTGCTCAACAGTATTAAGTCCACCTTAAGAGCTTTGAATATGTAGACAGTGTACTCATGAAGATTGCATTACCGTGTTTTGGAAAAAAAAATCAAATCTCTTGGGAGGTTATTTCTCATCTTTGGAATAAAATCAAAATACAGCCTGATGCTGGAAATAAATATTACTAATAGAAGAGCCAATAGATGGCTCTTAAGTGTTTATAATAAAGCCTGATTTTGAGGTTGCTTAGTGAAAATTAAATACGTGAACCTTTGCTAAGGTGGCTTTTTGGGTGTCCTTCATAACTTGTATTTATCTCCACAGAGTTTTGGCAGCTCAGTGAAAGGAGCAATGTACGCACCAAATGAGCCTGTGCTGGACTACAACATGGTGATTATCTTTGTCATGGCTGTGGGGACTGTGGCAATTGGAGGCTACTGGGCAGGAAGCAGAGATGTGAAAAAGTGAGTAACTGAATGCAGTATAGTAGTTCTCCTGTATTTTTCACAGAAAAAATGTAGATGGTCTTTATGTAAGGATCACCTGGCAGCTCTGCTAGTGAGGTTAGAAGACTGTGTAGCCAGAATGGGAAAATGTTAATGTGATGTTTGAAAGGCCCTCAGCCTTGCATTGGCTTGGTCACTGTAGGAAATCATTAGAGTATAAATAGCATGTAGAGCATTTCAGTATTTTGCCATGTCAAATGACAAAACATTTTAAAAGCTCAGAAAGAAAATTATTAAGTAATAGCCTTCCTGTTTGGGCTTTTGCAAAAATTCACCACAAAAATACTTTGTAAAAAAATAATAAAATTTGCTTTTACTGGTATAGGGTGAACCAAATTGATTGGATGGCCAACATATGCTGTGTTTGTTATCAATTTTTTAATGAAATTTTATGGTTCCTTTTTGCTAGCAAGTGGGGTTGGGAGAAGGAGGTCATTGTGCCACACTTATTTCTAACATTTATTTTGTATACACAGCCTGACTTAAGGATTTCTTCTGAACTCAGCAAATTATTCTGTGGTAGTTTTCAGGATTCAATTGAGTTTTTAGTGAATGAAATAGTGCTCTAGATAAGTTAACGCAGCAGTTACTGGTTTATGCATTGCGTTATAGCTGATGTTGATACATCCATGGAAAATGTGGTGTTCCACTTACTTGAGTGGGAATCAAAGCAGGCATTGGTGTTGTGACATGTTTTCAACCCCTTGTGTTTTTCGCTGAAGGCTCAGCCTCCTTGTGTATCTTGTTGCAGAAGGAATGAACTGATGGTAGCCATGTTACTCTTTCAGGAGGTACATGAAGCACAAGCGTGATGATGGGGCAGAGAAACATGATGATGAAACAGTGGATGTGACTCCCATAATGATCTGTGTGTTTGTAGTGATGTGCTGCTCAATGCTCGTCCTCCTTTATTTCTTCTATGACCACTTAGGTACTCTTAAGGTTGTATTTATATTAATACATCTTCAATATCAGAAGGCTGCCATCGTTTAAAGAACATTTTATTGTGAAAATAGTAATGAAACTCTCTCTTCTGTCATATGTCTTCATCACAATATGATTTAAAGTACTGTAAGAAAACTCACTGAGTAGATTTCTAATCCGTCTTTTTGTGAGGTTGGTCATAAAGTTTCTTTCAAACATTAAAGCCTATTAAATAGATACAGACTTAGCATCTTCCACTTTTTATTTTTGTTAAAGGTGTTCTCAGACCTATTCTTTTCTCTCTATTATTGTTTAATTTGAAGTCAAAATCAAGGATCAATTTTTTTATCTTTATAAAGATGGCAATTTTCTATTGATCACTCATCAGATTGACAAAAAAGACATGAGAACCTAATGCACTTGAACTTCCATTTTCGTATTTCTGAGGAAGTAGTGAAACATGCATCCCATCTGTATTAATTTGTTTTGTTACTTGGTCATTTTAATGTTCCCTTATAATGTTCCTGTATACTCATAAAGAGAAGATAAATGGTTCACCATAGGTTGCCTTTGAAGCTTATGAGTTATTTTAAGAAGATTAGGATAGAGGTTTTGATTTGTTGAAGCAGGTATTGCATAAAGTACACCTGAGTAAAAGGAGCTAAAATTAGATACTTAAGGAACGTGAATCTAATCAATCATTTGAAGCTCTGAATTTTTTTCACTGTTGAAATATAAGCTGTATTTCTCATTTAGTCTTATTGACTGTCTGTTCTTTATTCAGCCAGGATACGAAAAAAGGCATTTCTTCCCTTATCCTACTTGGACTTAATACTTTTTTTCCCTCAGTCTATGTTATAATAGGAATATTCTGCCTGGCTGCCTCGATTGGTCTTTACAGTTGTCTGTCTCCCTTTGTAAGAAGATTCCCCTTGGGAAAGTGTAGGTATGTGGCAACTTTCAAAATTTTAATAGGAAAACAGGTTTTTATACTGTTGGGTAGGTGTGGGGTTTAAAAAGTGGCTTCATGCTTCAAAATGTTATAAAGGAAGAAGGTATCTACATAGACAACTGTAGCTTTGGTGTGTTTCTTTTTTAGAATCCCGGACAACAACTTGCCCTATTTTCACAAGCGTCCCCAGGTCCGGATGTTGCTCTTGGCAGTATTTTGTATCTCTGTCAGCGTAGTCTGGGGAATCTTCAGAAATGAAGATCAGTAAGTGTATATTTTAGTTTCTGTGCTAAAAATCGTAATACGCTTTATATTATAAGTAACTGACATCCATAGAAGTCTACATGTATCCAGAATTTAGGAATGACAGGAAAAAGTAGAGATGGGCAGGAATTCATAGTCGTTCTTTATGTACTTCATCTTTTTTTTGTTCGTTTAAATTACAGAAAACTGTCTCTTGTTAAGCTTGAATTTCTCTGAGTCCCAGTCAGTATTCTGATCTCTTTGACTTAAGACAGCTTTTCAGAAGTGGTATGGAAAGTTGGACACAAGTTGTCTAACTTATTTCTTCATGAGAATAAGAACTGGTAAGATTGTCAGATCTTTAGTTTCTCTCACCTTTCTTGTATGAGTCAGTAATTCTCTATGCCCAGTGTTGCTGTGGTACCTAATTGTAGCATGTTCTTACCACTTTTGTTAGAAGTGGATCTTTTATGGAGTGTTGTGTTTTGGTTTTTGTTTGGGGTTTTTTACCTCTGACCTCACTCCGAGATATGCCAATTTTCCCATGTGTACAGGATGTGTTCATCTCCTTGGTTCCTCTGTCAGGGGCTCAGTGTTGGAACTGAAATCCTGGCTTGTGTTTCTGATGATGATACCAAAGATGTCTGACTTGTGCTTTGAATGCGTGTTACTGCTTTTGTGGGGTCTGTGTTCTGTGTGGATCATTCAATGACAGAACTCAAATCCAGGAATCATCAACTCTGAAACACCTTTTAGAGTGTCAGTGTCAGACTGACAGACTGTGGAGTGTCAGACTGGGGAGTACAGAATATAGTACAGTATGGAGATGTTCCAACCTGCAATATGTAGGACTAGGAAATCCATTTTCTGCCTCAGAGCTGGAGTGGGCCTGAGTGTCTCCTGCACAAAGCTCCACCAGCAAGTGCACAGGTATTGATCCAGCAGCATCATCGCTCATTGCACCTAGACCCTAGCAATTTTTGGGAAACTTTAGTGTTGTTTATCTCAGATCCTACTTCTCTTTGACCCTAGCAGTTGAGAGTAAAGCAAAGAGCCCTTCTATAGTCAACTTGCAAAACACAATTGAAAAACAAGCCCAGCTGTAAATTTGCCTCAGCACACAAGGGTGCACACCTATACACAGGACAAAGGACCCCAGCACTTCCCATTTTGGTATCCACTGACCTCATTCAGCCAGTTTTCAGTCAACCTCACTGCTCATTCAGCTTGTACTTCATCAGTTTCTCTGTGAGGATTTTATGGAAGATTGTCAGTGGAAAGCCTTACTGAAGTCTAGATAGACACTATCGCACTGTTCTTCCCTCATCTCCCATGCACTTCTTTCTGGAAGGTTATCAGGTTGGTGAAGAACAACTTCCAATTTGCAGATTCATGCTGACAACAATGTTGATTTCAAGCAAGTACTTTGAATAAAGGGTTTATTTTTGTCCCAGGCAGGTCCTCAGTGAGGACAAAGCTTGGTCTCCTTTTCCTGCTGTTTCCTGCAAAAATGTTACTCTCCTCTTTTTAAGGTGGGCCTGGGTTCTGCAAGATGCTTTAGGAATTGCTTTCTGTCTTTACATGTTGAAAACAATTCGCCTGCCTACATTTAAGGTATGAAAGTTAAACAGGTATAAAGAGAAGATGTTTGCATGTATGTGTTTGAACAGAGGAGTCACTTATAACAGAGTATATTGGCTTGGAAATGCGCTTCCATTCATATGTAGCATGGAAAAAGAGGATGCAGTGAGTATAATGTAGACCAATAAGTGTCATGTGATTGTTCTGTAGATTCTGTAGCGTGTTGACTAGTAAATCACACACCACCCATCAATGTATGGGTTTGGTGTTTGGGTTTTTTTGTTGGGGGTTTGTTTCTTTGGTTTTGTTTTGATTGGTTTGGGTTTGTTAATTTTCAGATTGACATACAACTAATGCATCGGTCTAGTGTTTTTTCAAATCTTTCTGAACTCAGTCAGTATCCTAAGACAAAAAGCTGTATTAGTCATTTAGTTGCCCCTTAAGCAGCTCTTCAAACTCTTGCTTCAAATTATCTTCACCTCTAAGTTTGTATAGACTGACAGTATGTGGGTGAATAGTGTTTCAAGCTATGCCTGTCATCCTCCAGTGTAGAGCTTCTTCATATTTCCCAGCAACTGAAATGGCATTTCCAGATTTTACATTATAAAGAATTTTTGGCACTAACATGTAATTTTGTGTTTAATAACTACTTTCTTTTATATGGTGCATGCAAGACCCTATTCCTCCATCTAAAATATTTAGAAATTAAGAAAAATACATGGATGACTTGTTTTAGTCTTTGTTAGCTTTTTCTTTTGCCTTCTAATTATTAATTCTTTACTAATGCACAGTGTGTAAATACCAAATATCTTGTCTCTTCTTTCAGGGTTGTACCTTACTCCTCCTGGTTCTTTTTGTGTATGATGTATTCTTTGTATTTATCACACCTTTTCTAACAAAGGTAGGTAACGTGCTTCTCTATTGCCTGCTGCCCACAAAGCAAGGTGTAATGGCTTGTTTCTCTGGGTGTTCCTAGTGGATGCCAGAGTTGCTGAGTGAAGTGCTGATTTACAATTTTCCTATTTTTTTCTTTAGACTGGGGAGAGTATAATGGTCGAGGTGGCTGCAGGCCCATCTGATTCTGCCACTCATGAAAAGGTACTGCATGTAGTCTGAAAATCTGGCACTAACTTTCAACTATTACAATTTTAACTTCTCTAAAATTCAAGACCTCAAAGCTGAAATGGAGATGCCAGTCTGAAAAGAACTTAATGTGGGAATAAGTGCTCCTGAATGTTTATTCTGGAGGGGCAAAGCAGACTCGTAGTGGTTCATCACACCAGCTTTGGTTTTCCTTTATCTTTTTTTGACAGGGTTTCAATATAAGAAAGCTGGTTAGCTCAGCTTCACAAAAACACGACCACATCTGTAAATATTAACTTACTGCTAATTAGGCATAAGCATCTTTTCCTAAAGAGATAAAACATATAATCAGTCTGTCTCTTCCTCCTCCTTCCCTTTTTTGACATTTGTTTCATGAAAAGCTGAGGCTATAGGTGAAGGAGAGAAACACAAATTGGAGACAGAAGAAAACAGAAGTCAATGTTCAGTGGGTTTGCACCGTTGGACAGCAGACAACTGCATGAACACCTTACCACTGACTCAGGGAGGAAAGTATGTGAGATGTAGGAGACAGATACAGTGAGCAAAACAAAAAAATTAATCTGTAGGAAAACCCGGTTTTGTTAATTTAAGGAATAATGGGATCTATTTCAGCAATGAATGTAATAGTGTCACATGGGAAAAGAGCACAGAAAATAGTTGTTTGTGGGACATGGATCAATCCATACAGTCCATACTAATTTCTTTGACTTCTTTTGTTCTTCTCTCCTGTACCCCTTTAGTATCCCTTTGGATTCAACTTTATGCACAGAATGAATTGTATAAAACAGTAATGAAAGTATAACTAGATAAAATTATTTTGGCACTAATATAAGAAAAGAAATAAGAAAATAATTTTTATTTAATGTACTGTAATAAAGAGAATACAGGCTTGCAATGGATCATGGCATACTGTGCCTCAACATTGCAAATTATGTAATAAATAGGAACACTAAGGGCGGGGAAGAGTCTTAAAAGTGATCTGAAAAATTACTTTTAAAAATGATTTATGTTATGCTCTTTTGAGCCTTTTTTTGCACCCAGGTGAATGAACTGTACAAATTGTTATTTCTTATGCATGTAGCAGCTTACCTAATTTTTTTACATGCCTGCAATTAAAGCAGAGTTGATACCTGATTGTATGTGAGGGCTTTGAAATTAACATAGTATTTAGAAAGTATTTCATCGCTCCCATCTTAAATGCATTTTGTTAGTTGTCAGTAATATTGTATGTAATGAATGTATAAAAAGATAAATTTTCTGTATTTGAAGCCTGCAGTTTGAGTACAACAGGAACAAGTTCTGGTAGGTAGTGTCACTATGCTTTTCATCAGACCTGTGTCTCTCTCATTCCAAGCTCCCAATGGTCCTGAAGGTTCCACGACTGAATTCCTCACCATTGGCTCTATGTGACAGGCCTTTTTCTCTCCTAGGATTTGGAGACATTTTAGTTCCAGGTATTGTTTAGCATGTTAAGAATTTTGCTTGTTGCATTGTCATATTAGTTTATTCCTCTTGTACTTCAGCTTCAAGTGGTAGGTTTGATTTGACTACTATAAACCTGATAAATTTTTAAGTATAGGGGTTTTTTTGTGCACTATTTACACATTTCTTGATTTCAACAAGAAAAATGCACATTAATCTTATGGTTCAGTTTCACATGCAGTGATGTCAAGAAAAGTAGAGAAATTGCAGGAGTTGATTTAGCGACTGATTCTATACTATAAAGCATCATTAATAGTGTGGTGATAGAGGAAATTATTTGTTCATTTGCACATGGTTTAAGTACAGATGCCTGACCTCTCAAAACTTCCTAATTTTGTTAGTCACGCTACATCCAATATTTCTACCACACCTTCTCTCAAATTTGATTTTAGATAGTATGTAGAAGTATCCCTGGCATCACTGCAGGTGAAAAAATTATGCACCTGCTGCCTTTCAGATTTCTTCTGAGAAATCATTTGTTTTACTTTCTTGTATTTTGGGAAATATGAACACTGTCATCCCCATTAATGTCCCCTTCGCCCCCTAACCTGCAACAGGCATAGTCATTAATCATAAAATTCTACTGTCTTCAATAGCAGCTTGAAGGGCTGAACGTGCTCTTGCTCTTGTTGTAAACACTGTATTTTTACAAATGTTTAGTAGGGATGGGATGACATTTTTATCTGTGATCTGCGTATTTGTAGCTGCTTATTTTACTTTTGGAGTGCTTCTGATACACAGGGCTTGTGCCATCAGATAACTGGTTTGTAAATTGTGCAGCCTCCTGGATATGTTGTCATGGTGCTTATACACAGCGTGCTAAGGAAGTTTTGGGGGGAAAAAAGATTCTTGAAAGTTCCTAGCTGGTTTGATGGTTTTGTTTTTATGATGTAGTGCGTGACTAGGTTGAAGCCATATTGTAACTGTTCTTTCCTTTCCTAGGCTTACTGGTAGCCTATTGTCATAGATTTGATATTCAGGTGCAGTCATCCAGAGTCTATTTTGTAGCCTGCACAATAGGTACGTACCACAGTGCCACCTGAACACAAGACCTACAGGAGTGGCTCCCTCTAAAAGTGTGTCATCAGTCTTGCATGGCACAGTTTGGGGTTTTTATCCTGTTCCTACTTTTATTATTAAACAAATATTTAGCAAAGTGCTTTCAAGGCTAGATCTTCCATCTCCAAACTAGCTGATGTTGCTTTTCTGAGCTGTCTTGTCTGCCTTACATAAGGGGAGCTTCTTGTTACCATGGCTACCAAGGGTCTCACTCTACCCCTTGTAGTTACGCTATCTTTACCTGTGCTCAGCTACTCATTCTGGTTTCTTGATTCATGAAGCATTGAATTTAGTGTGCATGAGAATTCAGGTTCAGGGATATCATCCTTTGACTTTGTTCTTAACTTCTTGTGTATTCTAAAAACCCATGACCTATGATGCGGGGAATTCTATTATGATGACTATAACACCTCTAGGTAAGTTTTCTTCTTTAGTTTGTAAGATCCGCAGAGTTACGCGCCATGAACTTAAATACTACTGAGGAATAGAATCTGACAGATTCCTGTTTTCTTTCTTACAATTACTTCTGCTAGCAAAGACTTTCAGTGCTTGCAGTAAATTTAATGAGAAATTTTCATGAACAACTTCTTTAGAAATTCTTTTGAAAAAATCCCTAGGTTCATGAACACTTCTAGCAGGGGTAGAGAGATGCTTTTATTTCGATGTTCCAAATCATCTTCTCTCATATGTACTTAAAATTGTTGTCTTATCTGGTACTTTCAAAATGTGTTTGCAGAAGTAGGAAGAAGACATTGTATTGATAAAGAGTCAGTAGTGTGCTATTGCAGCACTAAGAATGAGCCACGTTCAGGGCTGAGTTAGCAAGATGGAGTCGGCAGTTATGAGAGGAGTGATTATTCCTCTCAATTTGTCACTTAAGACTGAGTCTTAATCAGGCTCCCTGGGGCCAGACAGACATTGACATAATGGAGTAAATTCAGTAGAGACTGTCAGGATGGCAGAGGGCTGGAGCACAGGGTTTTAAAAGAAGAGAATGCAAAGAAGAGATTCTGTTGCTGTCCACAGCTACCTAATGGGAGACTGCAGAGAGGAGGACAGAGAGCCTTTTCTTACAGGTGTGCCCATAGGATGTGAGGCAATGGACTTAAATCACTATAAGAAACAATAAGAAATATTTTAACTAGATATAAGGAACTCTCAATAATAACAGAGTATCCCCTCCCAAAAAAGCATTTTCAAGAACCGTAAAGAGTTATTGAGTATTCTAATCACAGTCCTCTGGGATCATCAAGTCCAGCCATTAACCCAGCGGTGCCAAGGCCACAACTAACTATGTCCCCAGATGCCACATTCACACATCTTTTAATCCCTGCAAGAATAGGGACTCTACCACTGCTCTGGGCAGCTGTGCCAGGACTGTAAAACCCTGCTGGGGAGGAAGCTTTGCCTAATACCCAATCTAAACCTCCCCTGGCAGAACTTCAGGCCATTTCCTCTTGTCCTGTCCCTTGTGCCCTGGGAGCCCACCTGGCGGTACCCTCCTGTCAGGGAGTTGTGGAGAGTGAGAAGGTCCACCCTGAGCCTCCTTTTCTCCAGACTGAGCTCCCCCAAGCTCCCTCAGATGCTCCTCATCAGCCGTGTGCTCCAGCCCTTTCCCAGCTCCGTTCCCTTCTCTGGACATGCTCCAGCCCCTCAATGTCTTTCTTCACCTTCTGAAGAAAAATCATTTGGATTAACTTCATTGTCTTCAAAATGTAATTGAAAATAATTACATTATGAGATCCAAGCTACTTCTGTTCTGCTAAATAAATTTTTCCACATTTATGCAGAAATAGAAAGTAATAAAAACGTATAACCTAGAGCAGGCTGGCTTTTTTTTTTTTTTTTTAAAGCTATGTGTCAGGATAGTAATAAACAGCCAAAGCCAACCCAAACAAGAAGCACATTATAATGGTCAAAATATTTGTCTGTATCTGCTGAATTCATAAATATAATACGAGGCACAATATTTAATATATTTATTTTGTTTAAGGTAATTATTTAATTGCAAAGTATGGACTAGGCCAATCACACTACTTTCACTTTTATTATCAATAGAAAAACTGTAGTATTCCAGGTTTACAGGGTGTAAATAGTGCTTCTCTCTAAAGAGGACCGAAAAACTTTGGAGATGTTTTACATATTACTTGGAAAAAGTTCCAATGAGAATGCTCCTTTAGCTAATTTAGTTGTACTTGAGCAAACTTATATCTGAATAACTGGTTTTTGCTGGGTTTGTTTTCTTCCAGCATATGGCATAGGCCTTCTTGTGACCTTTGTTGCCTTGGCACTGATGCAGATGGGCCAGCCTGCTCTCCTCTACCTGGTGCCCTGTACTCTCCTCACCAGCTTCGCGGTGGCCCTTTGGAGAAGGGAGCTTGCCATGTTCTGGACAGGCAGCGGCTTTGCGGTGAATACCAGTTTGATATGAGTGTCTTCAGGAAATACTAATATTATAAAAACCTAACTAGAATTAAAGTTGAGTAAAATATTGCAGTATTATCACACAAATACAAAGATTTTTGTTTTGCTTGATTGTTTCCTTTTTACATACTTTTTTTGCCTCAGTAAGGTTTTCTGGGTTTTGCAATGTTTATGGCCACTTAAATCTGACTAGTGGAAAGTAAAGTAGACCTTGTCTATCCTTGATTCTGCCAAAATATTACTTGTTTGATCTCTCTTAGAAGTATCAGTAGTAGTAAAAGGTTACAATATTATATAAAATGTGGGGTTTAGTACTATATAAAACATACCCTTAAAATATTTTCTTCATATTTTTTCATAGCTGAACTGTTTATGAAGGTGGAAATGTAGTTCAGTACAATAAGTTATCACTTTGTTTCACTGTGCTGAAAGTGAAATTATCTTGTTTCAAAAAGGAATAATTTCTATTGTGATGCATTATTTTAGTTCTTGAATACTTACTAGAAGGCCAAATCTGTCAAGCTACAGGTTCCCCCAGTGAGTTCTATTTTATTATTCAACTATTTGTGATAACCTTCACAAGCTTCCACTAGAGAAATGAATTTAATTGTTAGAGAAATATTTGAGATCATCTGAAATGTTATGTTAAAGTTGCCAGTTCTTGTACACTGATAGTAAAGGTAGGCAGAACTGGACAGTGGCCAAAGACCAAGTGCCTGTTGCTGCCTTATCAGCAGAGCACATCTGAAACTGGTCAGGAACAATCACTCAGAAAGCAAACACTTTCCTGGAAGGAAGAATTCCCCTGGTGTCCTATAAAACACAAAGAAAGGATAACTATGCATATGTCTTCTCTGGAGAATGATAACAGAGATGATGGACCTTTAATCTTCATCTTGTAGGACCATTACCTCGGATAACTGGACACAATAGTTCTTGTTTTCCATCATTCTGACTGTGATCTTCCATTTACAGAAAGACCTACCTCAGCCTCCCGTGGTGATAGCTCCTGTCAACTGCCCTCAGCTTCCCAAAAACAGCAGTGTACCAGCCTCTCAACAAGACACAGAGCAAATGACCAATCCTACCCTCCACGTGAAGGAGCTGCACAGCTCCGCCTCAGCTGAAGAGGAGCTGCCTGATGCCAGCGCAAAGACAGACCAGTCAGAAATCTCTGTTGCCCAGAGTGAGGAACCAACTGCTCAGAATAAGGATGACCTTGAAAGCAAATGCCTAAACGCAGAACAAAACGAGCTGGAATAAGTGATGTGATAAGAACTCCTTACTTTCCCTCACAAACATATCTATATAAAACCAGTATGTATTTAGGACTGGTTTAGTAGAGTTTGCTTTCATTGAAGAACCTCACTGGGAGTCTGATCATCAAATCCAACAAGGAATGTTCTGTCTCCAGCTTCGGTACAGCTATACACTTCAAACATATTTCTGAAATATGGTGCTCTCCAGGAGTTCTGATGTGTGGGTTTCAATGATCACTGTTAGTGAATGCCTTTGACCATTTGTTCCATTTGCATTATAGCAAGGTAGCATTAAGAGTCTTTATTTACTCAGTATTCTGTGCTTGTGTGGCTGTTTTGCTGCTTTACCATGGTGTAGGTTAACATGGAGGAAGAGCATTGAATGAGTCTGCTACAATGCTTGCTTGAGAGAAACATGGTCTTTTTCTTTTTTTTTTTTTTGGCACTTTCCCTATTGTCACCTTTTGCTTTACTTCTCCTGACTTGTCAAAGCCGTTGATAAAAGGGAATGCGTTATTATAAACTGACATTCAGGAAATGCAGAGAATGGTTAAATTACCATTACTCCAAAAGGCTTTATACTACCATGGTGCATTAAATGCATCTCTTAACTTTTTTGTCTTTGTTTTTACTTCTAGGTACCTGGGCTACTAGTCTAGTTTAAAAGGCAGGATGAGTAGAGCTCCAGGAAGCTTTCTAGGCATTCATGTCAACTCTTAAGGGCTGTCTCTGATAATAAACAGGGTTGGTCACAGAATGCTGCCTGGAAGCAAATGCATATTAAGAATGTTTAGAAATAAAATACAAGCCAAATAGGTAAAAAATAATTAGGTAGTAGCACTATACTAAGCTTAACAGGCAGTATTTTCATTGGGAGAATGTTAAAGCGCAAATGTTCTTATGTTTGGGGCTTTGAGCTTCTATGTGTTGTTCATTCAAGGAATATAATTGTGATTTCTAATTTTGAAGAAAACAGTCGGTTTTTTCATTCCCAACGGAGCACATACGGTGCTAGAGACAGTTGTGATTTAAAACTACTTGCTGCTCAGTAACTTAACAGCTGCCTAAGTCATGTTTTGTCTTTGTCTCAAGAGTAGTAGCCTCGTCTGTCAGGTTCTGGAATGAGCCTGGGATCTCACCTATTATCTTGCACCTCTTGCTACATTGTGAAGGAATTTGTGAATTTAAAAATTTTGGGGTGCAGCTGGTCTTACTTCACATTCCTGAAATCGTGTGTTTTCCTGTATAACATGATTGAGTCTTTTATGCATCAGCTTTTGTTCATAGAAAGATGATGGGATTTGTGTATTGTTCCATCTAAGTATATTTGGCTTTATCAGAGGAGTCTGTTCTGCACTTAAGTTGCAATTTCAGAAAGCCTCAAACACTTCACACAAAAACTGAAATAGAAAACTGAAGTATTATAGGGTCCTTGGATATGATTCCAGATTGCATGGAAGAAATACTCCCAAGTATTTGAGAGCCCAAAATGTCATTTACAAAAGTATTGTCACAGTGATGCAATCAGAGGCATTGCTGTTGAATTCAGAGTCTCCAGTTGGCATGTTGGAGTTGAAGGGCTCTCTTTTCAAGTCTATTTGTTAAATATCAGCTATTGTCTTTTTGGCTAGGTCTTCCAAAATTTTGCCCTGTGCTTTTTGGATGATAACTTCTGTGGGCAGCAGTAGCATTCTTTCTCTAGAATGTGAGCAGCTTTCTCTAAAACCACTCTCTGGCTTCAGAGTTTTGCCAGCTCCTGCTTAAACCCTTGAACCTTGTCTGACAGGATGATGTATTGAGTTTTTTGGAAGGCTCCCTGAGTCCATTTAATTTACTGCATTTAATTTACAAATTGTCCTAATGGAAGATAATACTAAAGCGATCTGGTTTTCAATCTCCTCTTTAATGGACCGTTACTTTGGCCATCAGTAACGTGAACCAGTTATTACTAATAAAAAGCAACAAAAACATTTTACTGAAAACTTCAATCACCTGGATTATGCCTTAATATAAGTCATTGTGCAAGTATGTTTATTAAATTAAGAAAGCAATCTTGTGTTTAAATAATGAACTCGACAAATAGCAACATAAGTTGGAGACTGACTCAAAGTTCTGTTGGTTTTTGCCTTGATCATCTCTTAGTCATAATGTTGTTTGGAGTAGCTTTCTACATATTTGAAAGCTAGTAGCTTTCTGATGACGAAGCATTAGATATTATCATCTGCTCGAAAGTTTATTTTAGCATTTGTTCTCCTGTGTGGTTAAGAAACAGTATTTCTCAGATTGTACATAGCTCGATTGGAACAGATCTAGTCACACTGAACTTGTAGGCATTTCACAGTTGCATTCTGGACAGGTCTGTTTCACCTCAGGTTTTGGGGAATATCCATCTATTTTTAAGTGTGACTTTTTTCTCCCCCAAAGAACAAAGAATGCAGAAAAAAAAACCACCAATAGCTTCTCAGTGCAGCATCTCCAGTTAAAGCATGTGAAGTGGCAAAAATTTACAGATTTTGACTATCTCAGTACTGTACAAGTCAAGTGACCGTGGTGCTCCAGTTTGGCTGTGACTGTTCGGACCCTGATCCTGGGCAGTTCAATTGCTTCCATCAAAAACCAAGGCTGTGTTTTTTTATTTTTAAAAAACCTCCCTGATCAGCTTAATTTAAAACTTAATGTTGTATAGGAAAATACGCATATCAGTTCAATGTGGCTGACTCTGATTTCATTTGATGATTTCAGATACACATTCCACACCAAACTTGAGTTTTAATATTTAATGAAAATAGTATCAATGTTAAAAATAATGTTGATGGGCTTCTTGTTTATTTTTCACATACTAAGCCTTATCTGTCTAGAAGTTCAGTAAGGGTTCTGTTCCTGAGAACTTGTATGTATTCAAGGGAAGCAATCTTTTAGTCAAAAAAAAACCCCAAACAAACACAAAAACCTCAACAACAACCAACACCACTGAAAAAAAAATCCATTTGAGAAAACCTGACTCTTTGGATCATAATAGTGAGGATCAGATTCCTTCCTCAGGTGTTTGTTTTGGTCTGTTCCCTCCTAAAGGATTGCTAAATGCAGCTGAATGTAGAATGGAACATGAAAGACTTTGCTGAGGGTGACAAGAGAAAAGTATCCCAAACCTTCTTTATAATTTTGTGGATTTTATTTTTCTTGTCACAAATGAAGAGCATTTTAAATGAAATATATTAAAAAAAAAACCCAAAAAGAATAGATTTAAAAATATATTGTTTTTACCAGTGGCACTAATAAAAGCTCATCCACATATGCAAGAATTACACTTGCAAAAATATTTAATGTTTTCTCTAAACTTGGACAGATGCCAGACAACAAAAAATCTGCAGCACAGCCTATTTTCCGAAAGGTTTATTAACATGTTTCGTAGAAAACTGTGTTTAGAAAACTGTTTGTTTCCAAATTCCTTGAACACTTTCCATGGTCTTGGATAATTGGTCAAGCTTTTCCTTCAGAGGATGCTCTTTCCTTACAGTACCCCTCAGTATGGCTGTTGTTAAGAATGTCTTGACAGGACTTTTCAGCCATGCACATTTCTGTGTTTCAGCTTTGGTTTTTGCATTCCCAGTGCATTGTTCCACCTGCGAACAGATCATGACTACCATGGTAGTGCCTGGTGACTTCTGAGTATGCTGGAAAGTGGCACAGACTGTGGAGCCAGGCAGAACCCAGCCAGCAGCCCGTGCTGAAATAACAGTGTTGTGAGCTTGCAGACTGTGGCTGCTGTCATTATTGAATTAATCTGCCTCTGGGAGATGCTGTGAATTTACCTGCAGGTCTTTAAAAAAGCCAGTACTGGGTGTTTGAGAACAGTGTTGCTTTGAAGTTAAAGCTCACATGTGCTGTTTCAGTGCAAGATCCAGTAGTTTTGTTCTTGTCTTTAGCCCCATGACTGGGTACATATTTCTGGTTTCTTGCACTACACAGGCTGTATAGGATGTAAAGCCCATGATATTTCTTTTTAACAGCAGCTTCATTGACTGTCCATGAACAAAACAGTATTTTTTACATGTTTTCCTCATTTGGTGTGTTATTTGCAGTACACTGAGAGCTGAATATGCTGGCTAAACAGCAATGTGTACAACTAATGATTATCAGCTCTTGGCACATAGCACATTGACACAAGTGTGAAATACAGACGTACCAGTAGATCCAAATACTCATCCAAAGCCAGCAGAGGTGGTGCTTTTTTCCATTACAAGTATAATCTCAGATGTTTTAAAAGAAAATCTGTGTAGGGCTGGGTCTTCAGGCAAATTAGGACAGGAACTATGGTCAGAGGTCCAGAAAACATCAGCAACAAGGAACAGTGAATCTTTAGGTATTTTAATCTCACATGAGGTTTCCCAGCTGGGGCAGGACATGAAGAACAGAGATACACTAACAGCTTTTCAATGTAGGTTTTTGCCAATGGTGCTGAGTAGGGTGGAGAGAGGGAGGATGAGAAAAAACTGAAGATGACTCAGAAAGCATGAGGAGACACTGAAGAAGAAAGGCAGTGGAAGAGTTGACTCCAAAGAGAAGACCAAAGGACATGATAAATATCCAAAAATCTGAAATGCTGCTGCATATTGGGAAAACAATTTGTCATTTTTGAGTAGGGATGACATTAGAATTAATAGACAAATTGCAATAGGAAATTCTGGCACTGGTGGAAGGAAAAATCTAGGAGTGCCTGACAATTGAAGTGCCCAGTACATGAGCTCCTTTGGTTCTGCAAGGAGAAAATTGAACCACACCAACCAGAGTAATTTCATGCCACTGGCATTTGGGGCCAGCCAACAAGCCCTGGCCTGCATGTCCAGGTGTAGTCTGAGGGTCAGGATTCCTGGGGTTTAATGATGTTACAGCATCAACTTTTCCTGGAGTACTCCATTTATGTATCATGAATGCTGTCAGGGTATTCTGTAACCGCTGTGATGGATAGTTCAGCTCTTGTGATACAAAGACTGTTTTCTGCTGCTTAAAAGTGATAAATCATCTGGAAAGAAACCACATCAATTTTACTCTTTTTTGTCTATGTTTAATTTGTTGAATTGCTTCTGGCACCCTGAAACATTTTCAGAACATGACAGCTTTGTGTGCTACCAGAAGCTTCCTTTGGGCACTGGCATGAAAGAACTTTCTTTTCATTGATCCTCTCTATCATCTCTATCAATTATGTGCTCTTCTGTGAGGGTTTCACTTTTTCCAATTTTGCAGTTAAATATTCAAATTATGTGGAGTAAAGACAACATTTTGCCATCTGTAGTTTAGTGTTAGGTGATGAATAATGTGTTTAAATTGGATTTTCTTGAATTGGGAACTAGGGTACTGTGCGCAATCATCTATAATTTCAGGAACTAGCAGAGGACTTAACTTCGTGTGATGCAGGGGCTCAGGCTTGGTTCTGTTTCCCAGAAGCTGTTGGTGAGTCCAGCAGCCAGGGGTTACAGGTGCCCATGCTCCTACAATTATTCGGAGCCATCTTCCTTAGCTTAAGGTGGCGTTGCAGTTTATCTAGTTTTCTCATAATATTTTTCTGCATGTCAGCATGCAAGTTTAGCTCCAGATGGCAAACTTCATCCAGGTGTTTGTCTCTGAGAAATTCTGAGATGATCTGCAAGCTAGATTTTTTTGGTTAACTGCTTCCTGCTGACAGACATGCGCTGTATGTTGTGAACTGACTGTTTCATGTAAATATTGGTCAGCTGAAAATATGCAGAGACATGGTCTCAAACTGGCTCATCACCAGCTCATGGCCCATCCCTGGAAGTTCAAGGCCAGGCTGGATGTAGCCCTGAGCAACCTGAATCTAGGGGATGGCATCCCTGCCCATGGCAGGGGCTGGAATGAGATGATCTGTAAGGTCCCTTCCAACCCAAACCATTTTGTGATTCTAAGATTCTATCATAACTCCTAAAAAAATTGGTGGCTTGGGCTGGTAGGAGCCCTGCAGTAGCAGACAGCCAAGACCTCATAGTTAAGAGCTGCTGAAAGATCTCCAGCCCTGAGAATGTGACACTTTGCATGAGCAGCAGCACCCTGTTCAGTTGGTGCAGTGAGGCCAGCGAGGTTTCCCAGAGCTGAACCCTTGGGGTAGGGTTGCACATGAATTGTAGCTGATGTTGTTTCCAATACAATAACTTCCTTAGTTAAGCCAGAGGCTTGGAAAGGATAGAAATAGCTCTTTTCATCTGAAACATATATCTGTAGTCAAGAATTGCCACAAACCTGCCACTTCTTCCATCATGGATCCAAGCTTTGTATGCTGGGATGGTGGGAAGGTGGTGATGTTTGGGGAGGTGCACAGTCCTTTGCATACATTCCCCAGCACGGAACCAGAAGAGGATTTTATTATTCTGCTCTGACTGAAGTTGTTCTGATTTCTGTTGAACAAAAACTTCAAAACAGTGGTTCAGGTTTAGTTTGACAAAATAAGAAACAACCCACAGTGGCATAGTTTTTTTGTTTGGGTTATAATCTCCTTTCTTCATATTCAGTAGTGGAGACTTCAAAACACGTTTATCAGAGATGTTACAGCAGACCTTAAGTTGGCAGCAAACCCATGTGGAAAACAGGCTTGATTGCTCTGATGGCCAGTTAGTGCAGCAGTCTGCCTGTGCCAGGGTGAACGTGTCGCCTGTTTGTCTTCAGCTCATACTTTGCCACTCGTCTCCTGCAGCGACCTTTTGACTCTCATGGAGGTAGCACTGGTTGTGGGAGAGCAAGAAGGAATCTCTGTGTCACAATGCATGCCTGGTGGTGTATGGAAAGCATGAAACCGGGAATTGACCACTGTGCTCAGCCTGGGGCCTGGGCCACGTGCTGCTTTGCTCACAGGGCTGAACACATGAAACCTCTTTGATCCTAAAATCACTGACAGTAACTATGAGCTCTGGTACTTTCAGCCTAGCAACTTAAGAAAACAAAGCCTAAGAAAAATCTGAATTTACAGCCCTGCCCATGGATGCTCTGCTCATTGTTGACCATGTGCCTTCAAGGCTGAAGAAACTGGGGTCTGATAACCTGGCAGCAACCCACGAGCCCCCTGTGACCCCTGGTAGGGTTACTTTACTAAAACTGAATCAGAAGTGGTTTGGGTGTGGACAGGTGGGAGGCTAGAAGCAAAAATTTCAGGCAATATAAAGGATTCACAAGATAAGAGTTAAGACCCATTTGCTTAAATGCTCGTTTCTTGGGTGCTTGACAGTAGCTGCCTTTAGAGAGGAAGTTGATTCTTGAAGGTAATATTATCAGTAGAACAATCTTAAATGTCTGGTGTCTTTGTAGAAGGACTTTGTAATGGTGTTGAAATAGTAGTGTGTAGGATAGTGTTATGAAGAGTGCAAACTAAAAGATTGTTAATTTTAGCACTTGCAGATGCATCTGTTTAACTCTGCATATGTACGCATGAAGAATAAACTTTAAGCTCATTTCAGGTACTGAAGGAAAGATTTTCTCTTGAGCCAATGTATTATATGTTTTTGCTGTTTTAAGATCTTCTATGCAGTTTGGCCCCTTAATAAAATTTTTAAAAATTAGAGAGAGAGAAATAAACCAAAAAAACCCACACTAAAAAACAACCCCTCCCTCCAGAAAACGAACAGCTAAGAAAGTTTGCCAGCGTAGGAAGACTTGTCTGAAAACTTAGTTGGAGTATTTTTCCTGCATGGGCCTACTATTTCCAAACAAACAAGCTATGGTAATGAGGTGCAGATGTAGTCAGTGATGCTAAATGGATGAATGTCCTTCCCCAATTCCCTGGTTCCTACCTTGTGTTTCCTTTACCTTGTCAGTCAGTCTGTCAATGGCATACACCACGTGGATCAGTTCCACAGTTGTAGCTGACTGTGGGGTTGTCGAAGAGGGTCCCTCTCCCCTCACACTAGCTGGGGAAGGTGTAGCATTTACTACTTGATGACTTGCAAAATTGTGCATATTGCATGATATCTGCAAGGATAGATAAATCAGTAATTCTGTGACTTTTGTATATGATACAAGTATCTTATATCTCTGGTACAAGATATTTTTTTCTGCTGTTATTGTTTGCAAGTAATAACAAAGAACTGACTGTGTCACCTTACTGATCCCTTCCTGTGCTGACAGTAGGAGAGAGCCATTGTGAAGACCAAGGGAATAAGCAAGTTTGTTTCCAAGTAGTAAAAGACATTTTTGGCAAACATTTGTGTTTTTCCAAAACTGTAGGTCTTACCATAGTACATGCATCAGATTTTCAACTCAGTCTGGGTGGCCTTTTCCCACCCTATGTCTATATGGATCTTTATGGTTTTGATACCAGCCCTCCCTCTGACTGAATTACAGCCTTGTATCCAATTGCACAGCACATCATAATATATATTTTTATATATGTAAATACATTGTAATACATAGGATTTCCGGTGATCAGATGTAGATTAACTTTCCTTCTGTGATGTAACATGGAAAAAACCCTATTTCAAAATTAACAGGGATGGCAGAATCTTAGGACAAAGAGATGAGAAGTATCCCAAGGGTTTCTGCAGAGTGAATATTCCATGGAGTACTGAAGCCTGTTTCAGGCGTATATAGATACAATGAAACAAAACAAACTTGAAAATGGCTGGTCAACTATTGCAGTCGTTTGGTTTTTCCCTTCTGTTTTGCTTTTAAAAAACACTGGAATTTCCTTTAGTCTGTTTTAGTTTAAAACTGTAAAAATTTTCTAAAAGTGTCAAATAAAGATACTTAATTTTTGAACTGAGTTTTGCTATTTTATATCACCCTTAAGTTTGAAACACTTTTATTTATTGTTTGCTCCGGAATGTGATAAAACGTCTTGGAGTTTAAAGATTGCTGTGTACAGTTCCCACCATCAGCTGGATTCCATGCAAAATTCTTAAAACTTGCCCAATACCAGAAAGAGTGTTTGATATCCCCACACAGTCCACACAAGTAATCTCTTTCCCCAGCTTTTTTTAACACTGACAGAATCCCAGAACAGTTTGGGTTGGAAGGGACCTTAAAGCTCATCCAGTCCCACTGCCCTGCCATGGGCAGGGACACCTCCCACTGTCCCAGGCTGCTCCAAGCCCCAGTGTCCAGCCTGGCCTTGGGCACTGCCAGGGATCCAGGGGCAGCCACAGCTGCTCTGGGCACCCTGTGCCAGGGCCTCACCAGCCACTTAAAGCTGTGTGATCAGTTGTACCGATAAATTGGGTTTGGCTACTCTGTTGCATGTTGAAGTGCTGTTCCTTGGGAAGGGAGGTGTTTACTAACAGTCCCTCTTTCTAAAAAAATGCTGAATATCTACTGAATTATGAGTCAAGTCACATGTGTATCCAGGAATGGTACAAACTGACAACAGGTACAATTCCACTCTGTGTTTCTGTTTAGTATGTCCTGCATTTCACTTTTAAATACACAATACAGCTGAGAAGAGAGAAATTGAGAAATTTCTTGTGAGATCTGACTCTAAAAAACAACAACAAAAACAATCAACAAAAAAACCCAAAAACCAGCAACAACAACCCCCCCAAAAAAAAAACCTAAAAAACCTTAAAAAAAAAAAAAAAAACCCAAACAAAAAAACCAAACAAAACCCACAAAAAAATCACACCAAAAAATCCAACCCACCAAAAAAACCAGCTGCAGCAAGACAGCCTTTCTGTGTGGGCTGTCACTGGGGAACCAAGACAGCTGCTTCCATTCAGACAAGGAGGGTTCAAAATCAGAAAGACTGGGTTCATTTTAAATAGAGGGTAGTAAATATTAAGATACAATCTGGACACAAAGCTCGTCCTAAAGTATTGTAAACCTCGGCCTATGTTAGTTGAAACAGTGCCTGGTATTCTAGATTTAGACATACATCTGCATGCTGGAACAAAATCAGCTTAATGAACAATTGTGTGACCACTATATTCTTGTACTTGGTTATTCCCGTAGCTGTTGCATAGACAGGGACAGAGCATTTGTTGTTTGTGGTTTTGTGGGTTTTGGTTGTTTTGGGGGCAGGGGGGTTGTTTGGTTTTGGTTTTTTTTAAAAAGCGCATATTATGGGTCTTGGCAGAAAGTAATGCTCTAATGCAGAATGACACCATTCAAACAGGAGGAGGTTGACTGAACTGCTGGTCTGCTGAACACTTGTGGTGGAGCCCACAGCTCTCCCCGCAGTGCCACAGGTGCAGATCCATCACTAGTGAAAATCTCGACATTCCAAGCCTCTCCTGACTACCTTGTGCATTTCCTAAAGATCTGTCCTACGTGACCATTTCTGCGTCTGCAGGGACAGTTTGTGTGGACTATTTACAAGCATCTTATCTCTGTACACCTTGCTCAGTTTTGCAGCAAAACCCCCTCGGGCAGCTCTGGAAGGAAGGGCTGGATTCTCCACATTCTCCACCCAGGATGATGGCTCACTTAAGTACAAGGATTGCTCTTTGCTCAGGTGCTGCCTGAAGGTTAGTTTCAGGGCACACTGAAATTCCCACCAGGAGAGCTCCTGTGCCAATTGCTGAAATACGTTTTTGCGAATATGTTCAGTCAATTGCCAACTTTCAAATCAGCTCATTGCCTCACTTGTGCAGGTGATTAACTGGGGAGTTCTTGGACCACCTGGGGACTCTAGGATTTGGCTATGCTGCAAGTGCGTCCTATTTTTCTTCTTGTGGGAACTTTAACAAGGCATATACAGTATTTTGATCTGGTTTTTCTGTTTAAATACAATTTCCATATTCACAGCTTCTCAGTTTCACCTCCAGGATAGATTTGACTCTCTAGATCACCTCTGCATACTGCTCTCAGTTAGAAGAGTTCCTTGGAAAGAGATGCAGCTTTCAGAAGACGTGTGCTATATGTCTCCAGCGGCTCCTAGGAATCACCCTGTTCCCAACAGATGCTCCTGAGCAGGTCATGTTATGGTCAGGTATGTCTGCATCCTCTGCAAGTGCATAGCTGTCTAGCCCAGCCATTCAAATGTTCCATGTTTTCCTCTGTTGTGGGGCAGGGAAAGTCCCCTTTTACATGGAGGATTACAAGGAAAGGAAATTACAAGGAAAAATTACCTGAGCAGCAAGACTTGGCCTGCTGCCTCTTCCTAGATCAGCCTGCTTCACAACATGGGGTTGGACTAATATAGACAGAGAACATTAAAGAGCTTCATGGACTCTGTGGCATGAGGGTTAATCCATCCCAGGGAAGAATTTTTTAGTCTTGTTGATCTTGAGGAGGTTTCTTTTGCCCTGTCAGCTGTACTCCATTGCATTATTATAGTCATGTCAGCCATAGTCTTTAAAGCTGGCAAAAATATCCACAACACCTGCTACAGTGATTAGGGCAATAGTCCTATTCAAAGAATTGTTTGGGTCGGGAGGGACCTTAAAGCCCATCTTGTTCCGGCCTCTGCCATAGGTGGGGACACCTTCCACTGTCCCAGGCTGCTCCAAGCCCCCCAATGTCCAACCTGGCCTTGGGCACTGCCAGGGATCCAGGGGCAGCCACAGCTGCTCTGGGCACCCTGTGCCAGGGCCTGCCCACCCTCCCAGGGAACAATTCCTTCCCAATATCCCATCCAGCCCTGCCCTCTGGCAGTGGAAGCCATTCCCTGTGTCCTGTCCCTCCATCCCTTGTCCCCAGTCCCTCTCCAGCTCTCCTGGAGCCCCTTTAGGCCCTGCAAGGGGCTCTGAGCTCTCCCTGGAGCTTCTCTTCTCCAGGTGAGCACCCCCAGCTCTCCCAGCCTGGCTCCAGAGGGGCTCCAGCCCAGGGAGCAGCTGCTCTGGACCCACTCCAATAGGTCTATGTCCTTCCTGATGCTGAGGACCCCACAGGTAAATGCAGTGGTCCAGGTGAGGTATTTCAAGTGAGAAATTCATTCCAAATGACCTCCAGAAGTCCAAATGAATAGTATATTTATTTTGTGGCTTTGTACTCCCTGGATGGGGAGAGAGAAAGGGCATTTCAACTCTGTGGCCATTACAGATCTGTTCAATAGTTGCCTACTCTGAAAACAATTCCAACAAAGTTCAAGCAACTTTCACTAATAGGAAGTTAGTGAGTAACTCAATATTTCTGTGATATTTCCATAGGGAAAAAAAAAAGAGAGAGGGAAACTCTAGCAGAAGAAAGCTATATAACCATCAGTTTTGTATATTTTTAAAAATGAATAGGGCAGAATTTAATTTCCTGAAAAAAAGCTTTTTCTTCTCAAATGTCTCTCATTAAGTTATGTAGGAGTATTATTTTTTTTATTCCTATGTTCTCTTATATCTTTATTGGTTTATCACTCTGAAATCAAGATTTTGAATTGAATTAAATTAACCAGTACTTTTTTCCCCTTCAAACATGAGAAATGTCTCTTCCCAGTGCAGAAAAAGAAAATGAAACAAGGAAATCTGCACTTAAAATGTGTTTTGGGGGTGGTGCTGCAGAGTGTGTGACATACGTCTTGATGTGTCACGATGGGGTTCTCATGATAAAATAAAAAAACTCTTCATTTCTGATCAGTTTTCATAACCTGGTTTCTGTCCTCATTCAATTTCTTAGTTGTTGTACCACAGGGAAAGAGGCAGGAGACACAACCATTTAACCTCATGTTCATTTTTTCCATGCCCTCAGTAAAAGGACCTTCCTGGGAAGCAGAATGAAGTGAATGGTCTTTGAGATCCTTTCATGTAAAGTTCTCCTTACTCTTTTTTTTGCGTCTAGAAATTTTCTTGACCATGGAACTAATTCCATATCCCACGCACAATATTTTCCAGCACTCCAACATGAAATGTAGCAAAGCTGCTAAATACTCTTAAAGACGTTTAAATCCTTCTGGTGCAAAATGTTTTTCTGATTGTTCTATTAAATTTTGAGTATTATATTGCTTTAGTGCAGTGTTCATTTTATCTGCACACTGTGACTGTGTGTGCAGCAAACATCAGAGACAAGGGTGGTCCCAGCTGCCCCTGTTGAGTTTGGTTGCCACAGATCACATCCCTAGTGACTTGATTTCTCACTTAACTTTGACACGTTTGCTCCCAGCCCCTTCAGCAGGAGTGCAGACTCCTGCTCCTAATTTCTTACTTATTTGACCACTGATAGATTTTGTGGGTTTCTTCTTTTATTGCAGTCCTATCTCTCCTCCTCGCCTTATTACTTTTGGGCTTTGATTATGCAGTTTTGTATCTCCATTCACACAAAGATACATGCAGATCCTCTTTATCTGATGAACTATTAGAAGGATGTCAATCCCTCACTCAGCTCTTTCACAGGGATATACAGTCTGTCTGAAAGAACAGGAACTGCTTTTGGTGTTCACTGGCTCACAGCCAAATGTGTTCAGATCAGAGATTGCAGCATTTTTCTGGTTATTAGCTTGGTGCTAATAAGACTGAGGTTCTGGGTTTGATCATCATATGGGCCATTCCCTTAAGAGTTGGACTTAATGATCCTTCTGGGTCCCTTCCAACTCAGACCAGTCTGTGATTCTGCAACCAGCCAAGTCTTCATTATCGATGCTCAGGAGGAAACCTAAAACAGATTTCAGTGCTTGTTGCTCAGTCTGGAGAGATCCATGGGACAGCAGATGTTAGGAATGAAAGGATATACTCTAAACAAAATCAACTTCAGAGAAATCTCTATGATAATTTTATCATTTCAGAATCCTGTGTTCTTTCATTGCTTTGCCATCAAACACATGAACTGCTGAAGTTTGCTATTCATGTTGAAGCTACTTAGGGACAGAAGTGGCAATTGGATGAGAGCTGACTGCATCAAGCAGCAGGGGAAAGTTCAGACTAAAGCAAAACAAGTTCTCCGTTTTTCATGTATCTTTTGTCTTTTCAAGATGGCAGAAGGGTGACTTGTGGGCATAAACATGAACTGCAGCACAAGGAACTCTGTCCAGTTTTGGCCTCTGCTGTGGGTGCGTTGTGATGCTGGTTAATCCCTGCCCGTTCCTGTGCGGCAGTTAGGCTGTCCTAACACAGAGTTTGTATGAACTGGAAGGGCTATGGATGTCTGAGGAAATTAGTAGGTTGTTGTTGGTTTTTTGGTTTGGTTTTTTGTTTTTGTTTTTGTTTGGCTTTTTGGGTTTTTTTGGTAATACTGCTCCCTTTACGGTTTCTGTGTGCATGGGCCAGTGCTGGATAACAGATCATCCCCGTGGCTTCAGTGTGGGGGGCTGCCAAGTTCTTGTGACGGGGGGAAATTCAGTGTTGCAGGTATGAACCACCCCACTTCAGGCAGCTATTTTCCTTTCTGTCCTGCTGCTGGAGGGGATGGGAGTTATACAGCGACCTGCAGGAATGTCCCGTGACTGGGGAGAGGCAGGAGCTGGGGCATCACTGGTCCCGTTCCCAACGCAGGCAGCTGGGGAGCGGGGGGAGGAAAAGTGCTTAATTCCAAAGTTCAGTGAAGCAACAAACCAGCTCTTCAGGCTGAACCGTTCCTGTCTCTCAGCCTGTGCCTTTAAGCTCCGCCGTGACCTCCCCCAGTGCCTCCCACCGCCCCCGCCGGCACCCGCGGGCCCGGGGGGATGAGCCCGGGGCGGCTCCGCTTGGGGAGAAGCTGGCGGGGAAGGCACCTGGCGGCAACGGGAAAAGCAAAGAAGGTGAGTCCCTGCTCCTTTTTAGGAGCCCTTTTTACTTCCTTCAAGATGCCGGGATTTCTTGGCTCGGATGGGAAGAGAAAAACCTGCGCCTTTCTCGACAGCTGCACCCACCTGTGGGTGCTCCTCGCCCCGCGGCCCCACCGCCCAGCGCGATCCCTCCTGCCCGGCTGGGGTTCGAGCAGCCCCTCTCCTCCTCCTCTTTTTTTCACCTCCTCCTCATTCTTCACCACCTCCTTCTGTTCTTCCTCCTTGCGTCTTCATCAGGGTCAGGCAGGTTTGCTGCCTGCACCTGCAGATTTTCAGACAAGCAGGAGTTTGAAACTGCTTTTCCACGCTGGATTTCCCCCCATGCTTGGGGAAATCCTTCGTGCTTTGCTGGCTCTGAAGAAACGGCTGGTTTCTGAATTTATTGCCTGTGGGGAAAACAACTCAACTCACCTTTTATTGAAAGTAATAGATAGAAACAACTTCTATGCTTCCTTTTAGTTGCTGATGGCTAAGCAGCTTTCCTTATGTAATGCTGGAGTGCTTTCTAGTGCTTTTCGATTCCATGTAACTCTAACATGATTCAGGGGAGGTTAGGAGCACTGCACAAACGGGTGGGTAGTGCTGGAGGGGATTCGTTCTGGACCAAAGGAACCCATTGGCTACAGAAATGGGCTCCCTTTTGAATGTCTGTTGTTATAAACGAGGCTTTGATTTTTAGGAAAAAGGGCAAAATCAACTCGTTTATTAAAAAAAAAGCAACTTGGAGCGGGAACCCGGGAGTAGCCCAGGCTCCACTCGACAAACCAGAATAACAGAATGCAAGCACTCTGGGTGCTCCCACCTGTGGAAGTTTGATCCTTCTGCCAGTTGTGCCCCGCAGCTGTATTTCTGTAGCACATTTTGTCCTTTGCCTGTTCACCACTGTGTGTTCAACCACAGCATGTGGGACCTAATGGAGGAGCTTTGGTCAAATGTGACCTCTAGATCCTCTTCTCTGAAAGCACTGGTTAAGAGAAACATCTTCGTTTCTTAAACACTTTGGAAACAAAATGCAGAAAATGGTCTATATTATTTGAAAGCTATAACAAATTAGGAAATATTCTAGAAAGAAAGCTTAGGGTACTTCATGGAAAACAAAAAGTGCAACTTCAGCAGTAATGCAGACCTAAATGCTGAAACAAGCAACATCATCATTGTAGGAAATACGAGAGTGAAGCAGCCGTGGCAGTGAGCAGCTTAGACCTCGGCTTGAGACAACTCTTACAAGCAACCTCTATGGGCTTGAAATAGCACCATCATTTTGAGCTTAAATAAATGTTTCTGTAGCTGGATGGTTCTTTGTTCCCATGGCTGAAGGGAAGGGCTTGAGAGTCACGCTGCTTCACAGCCAGTTGTCGTCCAGCCTTGAGGCTGCCCTGCAAAGAGCTCAGGCACAGCCTGTATCCTGCTTAGGGAGGTCCCTGTAAGCGAGGTGTCAAACAAGGCGACACCGCCCAGTGCAGGACTTGAGCAGTCCGGGTGTGCCAGCGTCCTGCGGCCTCTGCTCGGGGTGCTCTCCTCAGGCAGAGGGGATGGCCAAAGCTGTCCCTGGCCACGCAGCGTCGGCGCTGGAGTGTAGCGTGTGACACCATACCGTATCCATACACGTAGGGTTTCACTCTGCAGCCTCTCATTGACTCAGCTACTGTGCGTTCACTGATTGACTGATGTCTTTAATCACTGGCTGGTTTCTCTGTGCGAGGGAGCATGGATTGCAGGTAACTGATTTCAGGGTAGCTTGGGGGTTTTGTGTCCATGAATACTAACGCCTACCTGACAATCCGTAGTAACAGCTGAAGCTAGGTAAACATGTAATTTACACATTGCTTCTAATGAATGTAAGCTGGTAAGAAAGAAAAAAATGTGATTATTTGCAAAACAAAGACCTCTACTTTAGCCCTGTTCCTCCAAGAACCTCTGGTCCCAGTAAGTGCATTAGCTTCACTGGGACCAAGATTTCTTCCACAGCCTCTGCACAGGGCCAGACAGTGTTCAAGGGAGGCGAGTGAATGTCAGTGAAGGAAATGCTGTGAGTTAAGCATGTGAGTTTTTCTTGGCCATTCATGAGCTGAGAAGTATCAAATTATATATTGCTCCTATTGTGGAAAGTAACCGGACAAACATGGACTTCCTGGCTTACTGGATAGTCCCTATGTGTATTCCGTATTTACTATCGGTACTGAGTTTTCAAGCCACCACAGCTGGGGGTGGGGGAGTGGGGAGGAAGCTGCCTTTATTTTATTGTGTAATCCATGGCTACAAGTTTAAGAAGTAATTGCAGGTACAAATCTGCCCAGTACTTTGTTACCAGAGGGAGAGCTCAGGGCTAAGTGTCTCCACGGTGGAAGTGATGTTAGAGCCTTTGTTACCAATGATAATACGAGCACTGGGGAGCTCAGCTTGTCTGTCATGCCGCAGCTGAGACTGCTGAGCTGGCAGGCAGGGAGAGGATCTTCTTACTTGTAAATTGAGAGACATTTGTAGACCAAGAGGGACAATAAACAAGGCCGGCACAGTGTCATTTGGCTTGCTGAGAGCAGGACTACAGCTGAACCAGATGCACCGCAGTGATGAGTGCTGCAGGTGAGCAGGGACTCGGGATCCTCACTGATCCGAGTGGCAGGGACTTTCAGATTCGCTCACCTGCAGGCTGTGTATGCTCTGGGGCTTGCAGTGTCAGGGCTTTTCACTCAGCTTAATAACAAGAGGTGTCCTCAGCTCAATCTGCAGTCTCTTAGGTGATAAGAGTTTCTTTCTGCTTGAAAGTAGGGTCTAGCCTTTCAAATGCAGCACAACCTCTTCAAAGTGTTAACCTACAGAGAGATGGGGACATGGACATGCTCTATACATCCATTACAGAAGCTGAAGATGGATTAAAGCAAAAGGATTAGAGAAATACAGTGTTAGGTGGTCCAGGGAACCAGTGTTGTGGTAGGTGAAGCTCATGTCACACGAAAAAAGACCATGTAGCCAAACCTGTGTCTGCTGGTTTGCCTTTGATGCTGAGAGCTCTGTCCTGTACCTGTTCAACCAGATGCTGCTGTCTCTGCATGGGCTTTTTTTTTTTCATGACATAAGATCTTCTCATCAGAAGGTTTAAGGGGAAATATATGGGCTTACCAGGAAACAAGAGTGTGGGAATAAGTTCCAACACTCCCTTGTCTGGAGCCCCACTCAGAGAGTGGCTGTGGGATACCCTTGAGCCATAAGGAGGAACTGGCACCCAGTTATTGGCCTCTCCAGATTGATATGTCCTCACACTGCCCCACCACCCAATAGATAGCACTGGTTATAAATCCACTCCCCTATGGAAGTATTCTACCCTTCTCAGTAGCTGTTGCCACAAGTTCTGAGCCTCATTTCAATACAACTGAATTCCCAACTGTAAGGAAAAAATCACAAGGCTTGACCCCAGTTTAACTGAGATATTTGAGGTTGGCTGTTCCCACCATCTTGCCCTGCCAGCAGATCTGTTTGCACACCCATATCTCTTATCTTCTCTGGTCATGCTTCTGATTTCACTTACAGCAAATGACCATTTTCTCTTTCCTGCTCAGGCTCATGGTTTGGTGACATGGATATGGTTTGTTGTTTTGGTGGCTGTGATTTTGGATGGTGAACCTACTAAGTGAAGCATATGGGAGTCTGCTTTCTGCTTTTGGGCTACCTCCTTCTGAAGAAATATTCTCCTTCTGCTGTATTCCCCCTCTGAAGTGCCACAAGTCTTGGTGATAAAACCAGTAATTCACTTGCCTTTGGCCACAGGCTCATTACATGCTGAGGCTGCAGGCAGATCTGTTGCTGAGCTTGTGGTCTGCCTTGAGCAATTGGCATATCTTTCATACCTGTGCCATCATTTTACAAAGGCTCTGTTTGGGTGAGGATTTACAGGTCACAATGAGATAGTTTTACAACCCCTGTGTCTGAAGGCTCAGTAGACACAGTATTGCTGTGAGCAACACTACCCCATTAGGGGAGGAAGCAAATATTTTATTAACACTTGGTTATTCAAATGATTGCAGCATATTGGCTGCCCTTTATAATCACAGTGTGGGAGGAAAGTCAGCATGCTAGAATACAGAAATGCATCACAAAGACCCCAGAGCAGCCCAGACTTGCCATCGGGGGGTGGGGTGGGGGTGAGGGGTGATTTCCTTGCATTGTCCCTTAAGGGACATCAGGGTTTCCTCGTATTTGTTATCTGTAAATGAAGTTGGCTTTTGAAAAAATGGGTACCACTGTTTCTTTCCTGTCCTTCTTTCCTCTGGCCAACAGTTCAGAGTGGAGTGTCTCAGCTTGTGTCCCTGTGGTTGAGGGCTGCTGGTAGGGACTGGCAGACTGGGAATGGAAGAAGCTGGAGAAGAGCTGGAGGGAGGCTGGGGCAGTGCAGTGCAAGACAGGAGTGTAAACACTCCTATTCTGAAGGGAGAGAGGCTGGAGAGGGCTAGGAAGGCAGAAGAAAAGGCCTCAGAAGAGGATGACACAGTGAGGTGAAGAAAGAGAAGTATCAAGCACTGGAAGAAAGAAGTCCAGGATACGTGGAGGTGAATGAAGAAAACCAGCCCTTTTGCTGGGCAGCCACCAGCACGGTACTGGGAGGTCACCACTGCGCTTCACAATCAGGAGCTGTGGCATTTTGCAAGAAGACAGTTTCTACCTGGAAATTGGAACCAGCACAATTTGTGCTGGAGAGCTATGTGCTCTGGGCCAGTCCTACAGGTGTGTATGGCATGGGATCACTTGAGCTGGAGAGACACCTGCCATGGTGAGGCTGGGTCTGTGCCCAGTGCACAGACAAACAACCCGGCTCCCTCTCTCATGGCCCTGCCCTGCCCCCCTGTTGTTCCCGCAGGTGATATCCCCCAACATGCTGCACATGCAGATTCTCACACACGTGAGATCACACACACACACACGAGATCACACACACACATGAGATCACACACACACACATGAGATCACATACACACGAGATCACACACACGAGATCACACACGCATGCACGAGATCACACACACACGTGAGATCACACACACGTGAGATCACACACACGTGAGATCACACACACGTGAGATCACACACACGTGAGATCACACACACGTGAGATCACACACACGTGAGATCACACACACGTGAGATCACACACACGTGAGATCACACACACGTGAGATCACACACACGTGAGATCACACACACGTGAGATCACACACACGTGAGATCACACACACGTGAGATCACACACACGTGAGATCACACACACGTGAGATCACACACACGTGAGATCACACACACGTGAGATCACACACACGTGAGATCACACACACGTGAGATCACACACACGTGAGATCACACACACGTGAGATCACACACACGTGAGATCACACACACGTGAGATCACACACACGTGAGATCACACACACGTGAGATCACACACACGTGAGATCACACACACGTGAGATCACACACACGTGAGATCACACACACACATGAGATCACACACACACACATCTGAGATCACACATGCACACATGCTACTTGTCCTCTTTGGCTATAAGAGTGGGATTTAGTGACAGTTTGGCTAATTGGGTAAAGGAATATTTTTGCCATATGATTTTATATTTACAATTTCCCTACTTGAACCAGCTGAGAAATAAAATCCATCTTCCAAGGAAATCGTATGGAATGACTCAAGGCTGCCCTAGCGCAAAATTCAGACTTCTGTGGAGAAAGCAAACCCTGGGCTGCCAAGCAGAAGCAGAGCAGCGGTGGTGGCCACCTCCCAGCACCGCGGCAGATCCTTAGGGACAGCCAGAGATGGTGACAGTCTGCAGGACAGCGCTTGCTGACTCTCTGCTGCACATCAGAAGTGCCTTCTCTGCTAAAATGGAACAGTGAAAAGACACCCCACTGAGACAGGACTGAGAGGACTCCCTTAGGTCAGCGTTACCCACACCCTGCTCTCAGGGACATCATATTTTATAACCACTCACAATTTATAAGCTGACAAAAAAACATAAATGTGCTTTTACTTCTCAATATTATTACGGGAAACTCATGACTGTTAATACTCTCCTAATTTCTGCCCCACTAGCAAAATTTACTTTTTACTCATCTGATTTTATGCCATAATATTTTTCACTGTGTATAGCTTCTTGCTACAGATCTCCACTATGCATTTATAGATGATCCTTATTATCTTTCAGCAAAAAAATTACAATCTCTATTTTGCTCTTGCAAAATGGGCTTTCCATTTACATGTCCTTTTAATTCTTTTTTAACTCACACCCCTGACACCAAAAGAAAATAAACTTTTCTTATGCTAAAGGGAGAGCAAAGACAAGTTTTGATTGTTTTGGGAAGCAGAAAGTTTCTCTAAATACTCTATTTTTTCCAGTTAAAATGCCTCTGCAATCACTAATACAAACTTCTTTCTAGGGTTCCAAGTACCTTTCATTGTAGTATGACTTTTACATGCAACTAAGTTTGTATTGTCAAAAAAACAACCAACAAGAGCCAATTTTTTATGCAATGTTTATTTTTTCTCAGATGCATTTGTCCTACCTTTGAGGTCCATTGAAGTCCACTGTTGCACTGGTCAGCACACCTGGACTAGATTTCTGAGTGCCCACATTCAGCACACTGCAAGAGAGACGGTGACTCCAAAACCTACCAAAAGAGGGAAGGAGGGATCCCTCATCTGTATGTATTCAGGTCACAAGGACCACTGGAAAAAAAAGTTCCCTACTTGTCTCCCCTTAGCCAGAGCTGAATTGTCAAACAGAGATATTGTTAGCAGAACCCAGGGGCCACAGTTCTGGTCTGTGCCAGGCTCAGTTACAGATGAAAAAGAATATTTGGATGTCTGCTAGAAAAAAAGAGGCATCTTGGACAGACTCTCCCTTCCTCTCCCCTTTCTCTCTGTTGCTTCACAAAGAAGTGACCTTTTAAAATCTCTTATCTAGAAGCTTCAGTTTAAAGAGCTGCTGACGCCTCTTGGAAAACACTGAAAAGCTCTTCTGAAACAGGGAGCTGCTTCTCCCTTTCCTCCCCTCTTCCTTCCATTGCTGGATGCATTTACATTAGAAAAGGCTGTTCCTCTGCAGCTTCTCTGAAATCAGAGTCTGATTTACAGCAGTAGTGAATCGCTGCTGTGGCAGCCCAACCTCTCACAGCACCGTCTGAGTGGACAGGAAGTGACCAGGTAAGACGTTCCTCAGCAGGACAGAATTTGGAACTAAGGAAGGAAGACCTGTTGAAGGTTTTGTACTCTTGACGCTGTCAATATCAAGACAGAGTAAGTTTGAGAGGTGATTGTGCCTTGCCAAGTTTCTTCTGGTGTCTCCTGTAAATCTGAGTTTTCCAGCAGTTAGAAGTTGAGTCCTCAAAAAACTCTGAAGCTGAGGAGCTCTGGACCCTTGGCCAAGAAGGTTGGACTTCTGTGGATTTCCACTCTGACCACACAAATTATCTGAGACAACTTCAGCCTGCCAGTTGGAACAGAAGGATTGTGTGTCTTCTTCCTGCCTGTGAGGGAGAAATATTAATCCAGTAATTTAATACATTTTAGGACCACAGGAAATCAGTGCCCCTCCTTGTCTCTCATCAGGCTTGTTGCAGATACTAACCTGTCTGAATGATGGAATAATGATGGATATTCCAGGCTGGTTTCATTCCTAGTGATACCCAATTGTTGATGATGTGCAAATAAAAGGCAAATATAATCTGGCTTGTACTAGCNTAACTGGGGTTGAACTACCAAGACTGTTCACCCAAAAAAAAAAAAAAAAACAAAAAAACCAAAAAACAAATAAACCAAGACAGATGTTCTTTTAATTTTTTGGCATTTTTGAATTCACACTTGGAGTACCATATCCCATCTGGGCATCTTCAGTATGTGGAAAAATACTGACATACTGAAACCAGTCTAGTAAAGGCCAGGAAAGGGTGGAGACAGATGACTTGAAGGGGCTTTACTTCTTGTGCAGGACCACTTTAAGCAAAATACTTGAAGCACCAGTGCTAGTGCTGGCCACAGGGAAGGAGAATCTGCTCATCAGGGTAGCAGCATAGCTGTAATTAAAGAACATGTTAATTTCTCTGCATTACTAGGCATTGAGAGCTCTCAGCTAAATGCTGTAGTGGGCTTTGCCACCTACTGTGATTTTATAATTCCTCCAGAATTCCTGCAAAAAATGTGGAATAGCATTGGGCTATATGAAACCTCATCCTGGAATCTGCCTCATAAACAATTACAGGGTGAGGTTTATTACTTAGAGAGCTTTAATCCATATAACATGCACCTTGGGGATGTAAGTAGCCTAATGCCAAGACTTCCATAGCCAGGTCAGAATGGTCCAGCAGGAGCAGACAATGATTTCTGAAGTATTCAATGCCACTTAACTCTGGTCCATTCATGAGCCAGATTCCCAAGCAGGTCTCTCTCCACAGCTGTCTACTCAGACTGCAGTTTCATGTTTAAGGGTGTGACTGCAGTCTAGTCATGCAGACCTATAAGATTACTCTGAGCTAAATGCTGAACTTTACAGCTCAACTGTTCTGCCTGTTACTGCAGCTCCGTGACTCCTGAGCAGCACCAAAGCATCCCCTAGTGACACTGGCTGGGTTTAGGATCTTCATGAGGAGTGATGTCTAAGGCAGAAGGAGCAAGCCAAAATGTCAAGCCCCTTGCTACTCAGCCCTTGCTAAGAGCTCAGGTACCTGTTCACCCTGGCATTGTGGGCAGCAGGACCTTGAAACCCTGCTGCTAAGCGGGCCCGGGTTACTGCCTGCTGAAGAGCAGGTACAGGGTGCTGCTTGACAGGTTCTGTGCTGCAGGGACCCTGGCTCAGCATTCATCCAGAGCTTGTGCAGAACACGGAGATGGAGGCATCAGGCAGGTCACCTGCCATGGCCATTGTGAGCATGAACACATTGGACACCACCACTCAGTGGTGGCCTCCTAGAAAGACAGAGAAGGAGAACCAGGCAGGGAGGAGCCACTATAGTTGAAGTGTTCAGGTCCTACAACTTGAATCTCCTGCCTGCAGCCTGAGGCACATTCGGGGACACAGTGTGGATCTACCCTTTCCCTTCTTTGTAGCAATGCACTGTTTGGAGCTCCTGGGGTAACCTTAGCTGCCATGACAGATTTCATCCCAGTCTTGTCATTTTCCTTCTCTTCTTTTTAATCACAGAGCCCATCTGTAGAGCTGCTCAGAAAGCATGGACCAGATAAAGCCAGGGCAAGGCACTCAGAGAAGGAGACTGGGGGCCTGCTGCTGGAAGGTAACCGCTGCTGCTGCCATGGCAGGCAGTGCAACAGCCCTCTGCCTGGGGATCCTGCTGGGTGAGTGTGCAGCCAGGTACATTCTTTCAGTTTATCAGCTTCAAAAGAGAAGTAGTCTGCACTGCTTATAGCAAAAATCCTCAAAATCCTCATACTGAGGACAAAATGCAGACACCTTTCTGCATGTATGCACAAAAACTGCAAGGGCTGTAGTCAGCTCATATGTTCTCAATATGTGACTTTGGAGCACTTTATCTTCAGTGTCTCATGATACTTATATGCTATTCCTTTCCTGCTTGACTAATCTGATGTCCTTCTATGACAAGATGACCTGCCTAGCAGATGAGGGAAAGGCTCTGAATTTGGTCTACCTCAACTTCAGTAAAGCCATTTTGCATAAACATTTTCTTGAAGAACTGGCTGCTTATGGCTTGGATGGGTGTGCTCTTCAATGGGTAAAAACATACTGAATGACCAGGCCCAGAGAGTGGTGGTGAATGGAGTCACATCCACCTGAAGACTGGTGACCAGTGGTGTTCCTCAGTTCCACTTTGGGGCTAGCGCAGTTTAATACCTTTATCAACGGTCCGCATGAGGGGATCAAGGGCACCCTCAGTCAGTTCACAGACAGCCCCAAGCTGGGTGGGATGTTGATCTGCTGAAGCAATAGTCTATTCATCAGGACCAGGGCAGTGACTGTCCCTTGAAGTCGGCACTGCTGAGGCTGCACCTTAAATCCTGGGTTTATTTTAGGCCCTCATGACAAGAAAGACATTGAGGGGCTGGAGCGTGTCCAGAGAAGCAAACAGAGCTGGTGGAGGGGCTGGAGCACAAGGCTGATGAGGAGCAGCTGAGGGAGCTTGGGGGAGCTCAGTCTGGAGGAAAGGAGGCACAGAGGAGACCTTGTTGCTCTCTACAACTCCCTAACAGAGTGCAGCCAGGTGGGGGTTGGGCTGTGCTCCCAGGGAACAAGGGACAGGAGAGGAGAATACAGCCTCAAGTTCTGCCAGGGGAGTTTAAGATTGGATATTGGGAAAATATCTTCACTGAAAGGGCTGTCCAGCCCTGGCACAGGTTGCCTAGAGCAGTGGTGGAATCCCCATCCCTGCAGCGATTTAAGAAACATGTAGATGTTGCATTAGGGGACATGGGTTAGCAATGGCATTGGCAGTGATGGTGGAACGATTGGACACAATGATCTCAGAGGTCTTTTCCAAACTAAACAATTCCATGATTCTATGATTCTATCCTCTGATCTCTCTCTGTGACTTTTGAAATTTCTTGTCACTGGACCTTGGTGCCTCTGCCATTTTCTATCACAACCACTTGCAGCCACTGATCACTGCCTGTTTGACTGTCCCACTCCAGAGCATGACCACCATCTCCTTCCCTCTCCCACCTCCCTCCTACTGCTTCTGCTGCCCCATAGCTAGATGCCACCTCAGGCCAGCGCCCTGCTGAGGACCCCTGCATGACATGACTGACAGATCCCACCTCTACAGTCACAGTTTCTGAGCTGGTTTCAGTACTCAGCAGAACTTTCCTGGGGCTGTTCCTGAAAGGATAGGGCAAATCTCAGGTTGCCAGGCTGCACCCATCTGTTCTTGAATTTCTGTCTCAGGCTTAACAAAAATCCACTATTTTCAAGTTCCAACAAGTTCAGTGCAAAATGCTATTACTGCACATGTGCAGGGTATCCCAGTCCAGTTACAGGGCACCCCCGAGGCAGCTGGGATGGTCAGGGACAGTCAAGTTGATAAAAACAGGGGGTTTAAAGGACATTATGATATCCGTGTTGCAAAGCAGTGAGGAAAGCTGCCTCTGACAGACACCTTCCCTCTCTGGCAGCCTGCCATTCCGCGGGAGAGGCCAGCTTTGAGCACACAGTGGAGCTGCAAGGAATCACATTCAACAGCAGCTTACAGATGGAGAACTCGGACTACTATAGGGTGCTGACACCTGCTCTTGAGAGGCTGGTGAGTTGATCTGGGCCTTCTGCAAAAGAACTTGTGAAATACTGTGGTGGTAGCACCTGCAGAATCTGTATGCCAAGGGCAGGAGGAAAACTAGGACTTCGTAAACATCAGCAGGGTACACTGTGGGGCTGAACTGCACTTCGAGAGGCCCTGTCAGGGCCCTGAGAGACATTTGTGGAGTGGGAAATGTGTGTTCAGGCCTATTCCTTGCAAATGAGGTAAGAAGGCATAAAAAAAGGATGTTCTACCTCATGCCCTAAAGCCATGGTGGGAAAAAGGTTACACATGAGCTGGACATGTGTGCTTCTGCTGCCTGCAGAGGCAAAAGACAATGCATCAGATTCAGCTCCAGATTCCAGCAAAATCCCAGGCATTATCTATTCCCACCTCCTTGGGGTCCAGTAAGTGTGTGACCATCACTCTTTGCTTTGCAGTTTCTGTCCAGTCTCCAGGACTCCCAGCTGGACTGGAGTTGCACTGGTTGCACCATCCTGGGCTACAGGTGGGTGTAGGCAGCTATCTCTGCAGATCCTGTAGCTCATGTTTCAGGGAATTCTGACAAGCCTCACCAGGAACGTGAACTCACACCTGTGCTCTTGTTCAAAGCTTGTACAAAGAGAAACTAGTGTTTGGTCAAGGCTGGATTTTCATCTGGGATTGCAACAGTGTTCTGGATTCTTTCATTTGGAAATGCAGTCAGAAAGGCAGAGGAAAACAATTTTGTTCAACTACAGCTTTGGGCCAAAGGAAAAAAGAATTCAAATGACCACTTCAACCAAAAGCACAACTCCAGAAAAACTTTAAATTATTAAGACTCAAATTATTAAGAATAGAGTTTGTTTCCTTTGAGTTCCCTGTAGACAGCTAGCACAGGAACCTGTCCCTTGTACTGATCATGAAGCCAAGGTCCCCGTTAATTCTCTGTCTCCCAGTAGGAATGGAAACTCCAGTGTGATCGTCCATTTCCGCCTCCTCTTCACCCCCCAGGATTCCCAACCCCTGAGCCCCACCTTGGAGGAGGAAGCTCTCAGGCATGGGCTGGCAGCTGCCCTGCACAAGCAGGGTCTCCCCTTGGCTGCCTACGGGACCATCTCCTCAGCTTCTCTCACAGGTATGGCCCTCCTGCCACGGCCAGGCAGGCAGAGCAGGGTGCGCTGTGCTGGGGCTGCTGGCACCAAGGTCACATAGCTAAGCCACCTTATGTCTCAGCCAAACTGCTGCAGGGCTTTAGCTCTGGATATCCAGTCAAGGCTTCATGCCCAGCCACACTGTTAGAAATGGGGGTGCTGCCAGGCACCCAGCAAACTGATAAAATGGTCTGCCTGGCTCCCAGCTGCTCCAGCTTCACCAGACAGCAGCAGAAACCAGCCTAGATCTTGGCTGCTGCTTAACAGACATTTGTGGGGTCCCCAAATACCCCTCCAACACTAATGCTGTCCTGCTGCTCTGCCCTGCAAGAGCAGCTTGAGGAGCCCACAGCAACGACAGAACCTAAAGCATAAATTGGAACTGCTTTGGCTTTTCTTACAGCACCTGGAACCAGTCTGAGGGACAGGGGATGAAGCTCCAGGTTAATTGCTGGGTTGTGTGTCTCTACCTGTGCACAGCAGCCCTTAGGCAGACCTCAGAGTTGCAGCAATAACTACAGCTCAGGTTGCTATTTCTCATACTTGAATTACTCTCTGAAACCACCCGACAAGAAATTCTCCTTTCCTTCTGTGACTGTGGAGTTGCATCTGACTGTAGGACTCCAGGTCCAGCCAATTAAAAAAAATACCATGTGCCTGGGAAACAAGGTGTGGGCTCCTCTGCAGCTCCCTCTGCACCCTCTACCACAATGGGCAGGATCCCTGGATCTTTGGGAGCCTTGTGCTGCCCAAATGGAAGGTGCCGAGAGTCCCTTTGGCTTTAGGCAAACAGCCTTGCGTAGCTTCAGCCCCAGAGTCTGTTCCTGAGAGGCAGCTCACTGCCACAGCTTTGGGGAATTTCCCTCTGCACATGGAGTCACCCCAAAGCCTGCAGGGCTGTAGGGGGCTGCTCCACCCCTGCCCTTTGGCAGAGCAGGGGTGCCCAGCAGGGACCTGGGCCCCACCTCACACTGGCCATGGGTGGGCAAAGAGATTGCCAGGCAGGAGAGGAAGATGCAGCAAAGCCTGTGGCAGCCCCAGCCCAGGAACACAGCTCCAGGGCCCGAGGCTGGGCTGCCCTTGCTGATCCTGATTCCTTCCTCTTTGTCCCAGGTCCCAACAAGGTTTCTCCCCACAGACCTGGACTAAAATCAGGTAAGAGCCAGGCAGCAGGAAGAGCCACCTGCACTCTGCAGCCTCCTCCTCCTCTTCCTCACCAGCAGCATGGATACAGATACAAAAGGTGCTTGGGCCCCATCTTGTTCATAGCCTGGTGGCCCAGGGCCCTGCAAGCTCAAAACAAGCTGCAGCTCTGCTCCCAGCACCATCCTGCAGGGACTCTGGCCCAGCCAGGGAGCAGAATGATAAGGATACAATGGTGGTTGCCCCTGGGGAAGCCAGGGGAGAGTGGCTGTGTGGACTGCAGAAGACATAAGTAACTAAAGCCTTGCTGTCCCCAGGGAGCTGCCCTTGAGACACAGGCAGTCACTTGCTCCCAACATCCAGTATGTGAAAAGAAAGCCCTGAATGTGACAGCCAAACAGGCTGTGCTGTTACTTCTGGTGGAAGGGGCTGTGTTGAATCTCTCAAAGCAGGTCTCCTGGACATGGGGGCCAGCCACAACCCACTGCTGCAGACCTTGACAGGTGGGAGACCATTTGGCTCTCAGGCACTGAAAAGAGTCAAGGATACAGCATGACTTTTCAAGCCAATAGTAAATGGCTGCATCAGGATAAGGGAAACTGTGCCCTGAAAAGACCTTAGTCCCACCAGCTGTGATGGGTTGTGACAAGATCCACCTTCCTGGTGGGCTGGCACAATGGACAAGAGCCACATGCCCATGAGCTGCTGCAAGCTGATCATGAGGCAGTAACTGAGCTCATCATACTAGTCAGGATGCTGGTCTATAGTTTCTTGCTCTAGAAGAGTTTCAGGAAAGATGCTGTGATGGGCCAGTGCTCCGCAGTGCTCTTTCCAAGCCTGCAGGTTAAAAGCTGCCCTGTGACATCCCAAGTACCGTCCTGCTGCTTGAGCATATACAGCAGCACACACGAAGCTGAAGCAGCTTTTCCCATTTGCCCCCAAGAACGTGTTGCTGGGGTGCAGTGGCAGGATCCTGATGCACTGGCTTTCTCCTCCCTTTCAGACTGTGGGAGTCGCCCTGCCATGCAGACTGCCAGCAGGATAGTCGGAGGCTCAGAGGCATCCAGAGGAGAGTTCCCATGGCAAGTCAGCCTGCGAGAGAACAATGAGCACTTTTGTGGTGCTGCAATCCTCACAGAGAAGTGGCTGGTGTCTGCTGCTCACTGCTTTACTGAGTAAGTTTTAGTCATGCCACTTTCCACCCTCCATTCCCATTCCAAAAGTTGCCATATCTGCTCAAGCTGCCACTGCACCACTCTGCCCCATCATGGGGAGAATGAGGAATTTCCATCACTCCTGGAGTGGATGGCAGGATGGGCAGGAGGCAGCTTGAGTTTGCAGGACGCTGTTGTGGCTGCAGGCTCACATGTCTCTCCTCCAGGTTTCAGGACCCAGCTATGTGGGCAGCTTACACAGGGACCACCTCCCTCAGAGGCTCTGACAGCAGTGCAGTGAAAATGGACATTTCACAGATCATCCCACACCCCTCTTACAATGCTGACACAGCTGACTATGATGTGGCCGTGCTGGAGCTGAAGAGACCTGTGACCTTCACTAAATACATCCAGCCTGTGTGCTTGCCAGATGCTGGCCATCACTTCCCCACCAGCAAGAAGTGCCTTATCTCTGGCTGGGGCTACCTCAAGGAGGATTTCTGTAAGCAAAGCATGGCAGCCAGCAGAGGAGACATGGTGGGGCATGAGCAGGGCAGGAGGCATCGGGAAAGGGAACTCGGACCTTGCTCTGGCCAGCTGGGGGGAGCTGCTGATCCTGTGCAGGGCTCCCTGCACTGAGCTCACAATTGTGTCTTTCTTGTTCAGTGGTGAAACCCGAGTTCCTGCAGAAAGCAACAGTGGAGCTCCTGGACCAGAACCTATGTTCCAGTCTCTACAGCCATGTTCTCACAGACAGGATGATGTGTGCTGGCTACCTGGAGGGAAAAGTCGACTCCTGTCAGGTAAGCTTTGCCCAGAGAAGATGGCACGCCTGCCTGCATAAGGCTTTTCCCTCCCAGTATGCACCAAGTGACACTTCAAGCAGCAGAACTGACACTATGGTCACTGCTTCCCCTTGACGTTTGAGGCCCTGCCTTGGACACGAGCACAGATTAGTGACTGCAGAAGACATAAATGAGGATATGTTCTCTACTGCTTAGAGCAGGGCACTGTTGTTTAAGGGGCTCTTTCAGCTAATTAATTTCTTTTCTTTTCTCCTTTTGTCTTGTCTTTTCTTTTTTTCTTTTCTTTTCTTTTCTTTTCTTTTCTTTTCTTTTCTTTTCTTTTCTTTTCTTTTCTTTTCTTTTCTTTTCTTTTCTTTTCTTTTCTTTTCTTTTCTTTTCTTTTTTTCTTTTCTTCCTGAGCTGTCATCAGTGCTGGCCCTACCAATGTTCCACACAACTCTTCAGATCAAAATCCATATGGGCAAAAGACAGCAGTGGAAACTACAGTGGTGAACAACAGAGTGTTTTTTTTAGTTAGCCTTTATCCACCTGGAACTGCAAGTGGTCAACTGGAGACAGGCGTCCCTTTCATAGTATGGAGAGAGGAGAACTGTGATGTGGGAGGAGGACTGTGATTTCTAGGTCTGTCTCTGTGGTTTGGCAGGACTTTTCAAACCAACAGAAACCAGCTAAACAAAACTGCACTTTTCTGGTGGTAGTGCTTCATATTTCTGCACCAAATACAGCACAAACACCAGAGAAGGGGCCAAGAATGGAAGATTCAAGGTTGGGTGATGAACATGACCCATCTGGTTATTCATTACTGGTCTAGAGCAATCTTATCCCCAGAAGGCATTACCAGCTTCACAGACACCACTTGTCCATCAGTGATATTCAAAGGATGCCACAATAACCAGAAACTGACTGGGGAACCATAGACCAAATCAAGAAAACCTGATGCAAACATTAACATGGTGTCGCTGGGTTGGGTATCAGGCAATGGACACCCATGATCTGGCTGTGTATGGGCTGCTAGGATTAACCTTTATCAGGTTTAACAAATTATTAAAGCAGTAGAAATTCTAAATCCTAGATTTTACAGATGGTGTCCTTTGTTCTTCTGGTATATAAAGGGCACAAGGCTACTGCGTAATAGCAGGACAGTGTGCCCACATGGAGGAACACCCAGAGGCCAGCACAGAGATGCTCCTCTCATCACTAGGTTGGAGCAAATAGGAAGTGAGTTAGGATACACAGAGACAGAAAGACCCCAGCTGGTAGAGGGATGCTGAGGGTGGCCAGGGCAAGCTCAGTGCATCCCCAGGGAAAGCTTACCGTCTGGCTTCTCTTGCAGGGTGACTCTGGTGGACCCCTGGTTTGCCAAGAACCATCTGGCAGGTTTTTCCTGGCAGGAATTGTGAGTTGGGGTATTGGATGTGCTGAAGCCAGGCGGCCTGGGGTTTACACACGTGTCACCAAACTCAGAGACTGGATCTTGGATGCTATTTCTGCCTTCCCGACCTCCATAGCCCATACTGTCCCTCCAGTACACTTCAGTACTAACAGTAACATGGTCAGCGCTGAAGAGGTCAACACCATCACCAGAGCAACCCCTACCACCTCACCAGCCCCAGGTGCCAGCAGACCAGTGACTGCAGCAAGACCACAAGGTATGAGCACCCACAGCAGGTGCACCTTGGCAGGCAGAGTGACAGGTACAGGTCCAAACGTCAGGTTTGTTCCTCTGCTGACCTAAGCTGACCTTCTGTAGGGTGAGCCACACAACTTTGCCTAAGTGCTAAGGCACAGTGACACTATATGGCTGCCCTGGCTCGGTCCAGAGCAGCCTGGCAAAGTCAGTCAGTACCTCTGCAGTTCCATGTGCTCCTTTGCATATGTGACTGTCTGTGTAATCTTGCCTGTGTAACTGGTCTGCTCTGGCAGGCCCAGAACAGGTTACTAAGGCACAGCAGCATCTGACAGTAATTAACCTGTTGGTCACTTACTTTTGCATGCCACATGGGGAACTCCCAGCAGTTCAAAATTGATGGCTGCCCCTTCACAGCAGCCATTCATCTCTCCCTGAAGGGGAGGGTAGGTGTCTGCAGGATGATCTGTCCACTCCAAGGAGCCCTCCCAGCAGCTTTGCAGGGAGATGCAGATGAAGGGTATTTTTGTAAATCTAGAATTAACTTTTTATCTGGAATGGCAAGGCTAAGAGGCACAGAGCTGCTGATTACTCTGCCTTCAAGAAGGGCCCAGGATTGACAACTTGCCAAGAGCAAGATGCAAAACAGCAGTTTGTGTGAAAGCCCAGCTGTACATGGCAACCATCAGGCACTGCCACCATCAGCTGGCAGGGCTTGGGTAGATGTCTCACACCTCAGCCCTGACCTGTCCCTGCTAAGGCTTACTGGTTAGAGAGAGCAAAATCTCTCCTCTTCTGCTGGGAATACTCACAAGTCATGCTTTGACTTTTGTTCAGAGTGTGGAGGACGACCTGGGTTCTCTAAACCCAGCAAGATCGTGGGAGGAACAGATGCTTCCAGAGGAGAAATCCCTTGGCAAGTCAGCCTGAAAGAAGACTCAAGACATTTCTGTGGAGCCACCGTCATCGGAGACCGCTGGCTGCTGTCAGCAGCTCACTGCTTCAATGAGTAAGAGCCCATCCCTGCCCCTGCTCCAGCTTACCTGCCCACTGGCACAGAGCTGTGCAGCCAAATCCACAGTGTGGCACTGGAGGCAAGAAATGGAAATCCAGAACACATGTTGGACAATAATTTTTGCTATAACTAGATATTCACAGTAAAAAGGAGTTTGTGGGGAGGTTGGAATGAGGCAGAGAAAGGTTAAAGCAGCCTGAGCAGGGAGCAAGGACAACACATCTAAGAGGAGTGGAAAAAGGTGCCACAAGAGAGTTTCTTTAATAAATTTAACCTTAAAAATTGTCTGTAATATATGAAATAGAGACATGTGGTCAGCTGGTACAGGGAAAACAGTCAGTTCAATCCTGCATATTTCTGTTAAACTGCAAGAGCCCAAGCCCAGATTTATAAGTAGCCTAGACAAAGAAATGAGTAGCAAGAAGATAATGCTTTTCAAGAATAAATTCCTGAAGGCAGAAAAGGTGGGTGACTAACTGAAGGATTTTAAGACAATCTCATACAGTAAACAGATGGGCAATAAAGCAGCAAATGAAATGCAAGGTAGACAAGTGTGTAATGAGGCACACACCAAAACCAGCAGTGCTGTCTGTCTGTGAATGAGGATGAGTCTCCCTCAGCTGTTGCAATTCAAAACAAGAGGTCAGAAATGTGGATATTGCCCTGAGAGCAGCGGTCCTGTGGCAAGGGCAGTTAACGAGCACAGGAAAGCAGGAAAAAACAAGGGAGATGAGCAGGATGTTGCTGGTAATGCACAGCACACTGACTGCTCCAACATCACTGGGAGGGCAACAGTAACACTGGGTGAATGTGTATACAAGGCTCAGGGATGAGCTGGGTGTGGAGCAGCATCATAACAAGCACAACAAAATAGATCAGACTAGACCTGGGGAAAAAAGCAACTGGTGGGAAGGCAGTGTTTGATGGGACTGTGCAATAATGAAGGGTACAGAGGGTTTAGGGAATGCCTTTTGACTGTCTTTTTAAGATACCAAATAACCACCAAGAGTAGGTGGAAAACAATCAAAAGGAAGCAGTTTTTAATAAATGTCATTAAACTGAACATTAAAAATTCACCTGGGATTAAAAAAAAAGAATAAACCACAACTTTAGAAAATTCCAAATAAAACCAAAAAATCCAGCAAGACCTAATGAATTCAGAGACACCACCTGTGTACCAGAACACTCCTGAAATCACAAATTTCTGAAGAGGAAGAGAGGATTATTATTACATGTTTACTTGCTCTGCAGGTAATACCCAAGAGGTGCCACTGCTGGAAACAGTTGTTTGGGCCTGACTTAGCTGGGCTGCTCTGCTGTGTGCTTGATCATGTAAAGCTGCCTGCAATTTCAATGTCAGAATTCATGCCAGGCATAAGTGTGTGAGTATGCACATTTAGGTTTATGTATTTGCAGGACAATTCCAGAAGAGATCGAAGCCTATGTGGGAACAACATCACTAAATGGAACAGATGAGAATGCAGTGAAAGTCAATGTAACACGAGTTATCCTGCATCCCTTCTTCAACCCCATGATTCTGGACTTTGATGTGGCTGTACTTGAACTGGCAAGACCTCTTGTCTTCAACAAATACATACAACCTGTGTGCCTCCCACTTGCTGTGCAGAAGTTTCCTGTTGGCAAGAAATGCCTCATTTCTGGATGGGGTGACCTCCAGGAAGGGAACGGTAAGCAGTGATGCATTACCTGCTGCTTTGCCTTGGAGCAGTGATACCCTGAGCAGCAAAGTCCATGCCACTGTGACCCACAGTCCTAGGAATGTATAGGACAGGGGTCAGTAACAGGGACAGCTAGGAACTGACAGAAACACAAGAATAAGCAAGAACAGAGGCACACAGAGCACTAACTTAAACCACAGTTACCTAGGAGTCACCAGCAAACAAGAAAATGGAGAGAACCTCTTGGTGAGAACCAGGAGAAACCTCCTGGACTGCTCTCAGTAGCTCTCCCATGCTAAGCAAGTGTCAGGTGCTTGCCTCAGAGCCTGCTGCAGCTCTGGCAGGATGGTATGTCAGCCACAGCAGCCACTCTCAGTCACAGAGATGTTCCAAGCAACTAGCATAAGCAATGATCCTGCTATAGCGAGAAGGCCCGAGAGTGGCACATCTGCTACCAAAGCAGTCCAGCTGAAGAGAAGCTCATAAGCTCTCAGGACCATGGGACACAAACTGTGTGCAGAATCCTTAGCACAGACATTAAACTGCACCCTGGGGTGAGCCACAAGCTTCAGGGCTGCTGAGAAAACAGGTTATATAGGACTCAATTCCCATGTGGATTAGAGCCTGTTTTCCCAAAGTATGTGTTGAGTCAGTCTAAAACCCTCCTTCCCTCTGCTGCACTCACTAATACTGTGGTTTTCATGCAGACACCAAGCCTGAGATCCTGCAGAAAGCATCAGTGGGCATCATAGAACAGAACACCTGCAACTTCCTCTACAACTTCTCCCTCACTGACCAAATGATCTGTGCTGGCTTCATGGAGGGGATGGTAGACTCATGCCAGGTAAAAGTGTGGTATTTCTCTACTCTGTAGATTGATCTAGAAAGCTGGGCTAGCTCTGCCTTCAGCAGATCCTTGTGAAATATTTACTGAGCTGCTATAACCCAGCTGTGTAATTCCCATGTACCTGAGCACAAAAAACCCCAGCCCACTACTTTGGAGATTTAGAAAAGTAAATAAATCTCCACCAAGTTGAAAATTACTTAAACCAGCATCCCATCATTCTGTCTGGCCAGACAAATCCTGGATGAAGCAGGTCGCCTCCGGTGGCAATGAGTCAGTGGCAGTTGGTGGCAGCTATGGAAAGGTGCTGACAGGAGCCAGGCTGAGCCACTGACCCTAGCTTCAACCTCTGCACACACATGCCCTGCATACACACTTCATGACAGTAGACAGACCCACAAAGGCTGGAGGAAGAAGAGCTGGGAGTAGTTAAGTCCTTCTGGTGTGTCTGAGGGACAGACCTGATTGGACTGAGCAGCTATTGCCTTGCTTCTTCTGCAGGGAGATTCAGGTGGGCCCTTGGCCTGTGAGGTGACCCCGGGAGTGTTTTACCTTGCTGGCATCGTGAGCTGGGGATTTGGTTGTGCCCAGGCTATGAGACCTGGTGTGTACTCCAGAATTACAAAATTCACCGACTGGATCCTGGACACCATCTCCCAGTTGCCCAATGGTGGCACAAGCACCCCTTCCAGTTCAGCCATCCCTAGAACTTCTAGCACAGCCATTTTTATCCAGCCCAGTGCAACGGCTGCAAGTCTGGCTAGCAGAACCACCCTGGGGACAAAGATGAACACAACCGTGAGCGAAACCTCCACAGCTCTGAGAATGACCGAGACGGTCAAGCCCACCCAAACCCCAGGTAAAACTGATAACTGATGCATTGACATGTTGGTAGGATGCCTCCAGCATAGAGGGTACTGAGCAGGCCATGGGTTATTGCCTTCCAGTGGTGCCTTGTACCAGCCTCACTTTCAAGTGTTCCAGCAAGGTGTGTATCGGAAAAGAAAATCCGGAATGTGATGGTGTTGTGGACTGCAGCAACGGCTTCGATGAGCGCAACTGTGGTGAGTTCTCGTTTGTAGCCCCTGGCTGCTGCCAGCTGTGCTCTACATGACCCAGACTCCACAGCGGCACCCACCATATTCACACCAGCTGTCTTGGGCCCAGACACTGGGAGCCTGGGCCAGCCCACTGTGGTCCAGATCATACTTGCTCTGCCAGAGTCTAAAACAAAATAAAGCTGGATGAGCCGGATCCAAATTTACTGCCAGAAAGTGTGGTCTCTTCTACTCTGCTACAGACATTAGAACCCATTTCCCAGTACACTGGCCTTCTGGCCAGTCAGTCTGGTAGCACAAGGTGGCAAGACGGCTCTGCACAACATGGCAGCCCAGAAAGTGTCTTGTCATCCCTAGGACTGGTCTTTGGGCTGCACATTCCTTGCCGTGTGATAGCGCAGCCAGTCCATCCAAATATCCACTCCTCACATACCACATCCCTCGAAGGTATGATCCGTGATAACAAGTCCGCAAAATATACCCTGTCTATCAAGCCTTGCCTCAGCTGGCTGAACTGAATTCATCACATCCTACTGCCCTGTACATGGTCCCCCAGAAAGTTGTCCCACAGCACAGATTAGCAGGCAGTTATTCCTTTCATTTATGGTTACTTAAAACCACGGTGCTTCTTCCTCTGTTCCAGACTGTGGCTTAACAACTGCTCTGGCCTTCAGCAAGATTGTGGGTGGCAGCAGCGCGGCTCGAGGAGAATGGCCCTGGCAAGTCAGTCTCTGGCTTCGGCGGAAGGAGCACAAGTGTGGGGCTGTCCTCATTGCTGACCGGTGGCTGCTCTCTGCAGCTCACTGCTTTGACATGTAAGTCTGAAATGAGCTAGTTAAGCCAGCTGGCTCTTGGCCTTAGTTGCATCAGCCCACCTGCCCTTCCCCTCCCTCGTGGTCCAGCACCCTGGCTGGGATGCTGTGCCATGCAGGAAGCACACTTCCCCTTCTCAGAGATATGCCCCTACAGGTAAGTGTAAAGAGGAATGAGTGGAGTAAAGCCTGAGTATACCCACTGTTCTGGAGACGGGTCCTGACTTCCCAAGGTGTGGCCAGCCCCAGAAGTGGAGGGATGGCCCTCCTTGTGAGGCTATGGTCCTAACAACCAGGTTTGCTGTCTTTCTGCAGTTACAGTGACCCCAAAATGTGGGTAGCCTTTCTAGGAACACCCTTCCTGAGTGGCATCGATGGCAAAATGGAGAAAATATTCCGTATCTACAAACACCCTTTTTACAACGTCTACAGCCTAGACTATGATGTGGCACTACTGGAACTGAGCACACCTGTCACATTCAGCAGCACCATCAGACCTATATGTCTCCCAGACAATTCTCACATCTTCCATGAAGGAGCCAGATGCTTCATCACAGGCTGGGGCTCCACAAAGGAAGGAGGTACTGGCTAAGAGGGCCCTCCCACATCCATCATGGCCAAGCTCAATGCCAGCTACACTGCAACACTGCAAGCCCAAACATCTGCAGTTCCCACACCCCTAGCCCAAGCACTCCCATCCCAGGCCATATGCTGCAGAGGATACCTAGGCCTGGTGTCACCATCATCTCCTCCCCAGCTACCACACACTCTACTCCTCCATTTGGTCACACCTCTGCCCTCTTGGAGCCTTCGCAAGCTTTCTACATGCCAGCCACTGTGCTCCCCATCCCCACAGCAGCTGCTCCAGCAGTACAACGACCACCCCAATACCATTTGTGTCCGGTCAGCCAAGCTGCCTGACAAACTACACACTCAAAGGACCTTCCTGTGTTTGCTCTGCTGAACCAGGCCTGATTCATTTTCCCAGAGTAGGTCTCTCCCTCTGGCAAGCAAGTAAGGCTGCAGAAACCCCACTTCTTCACATACTGCTGTTTCTCATGTGCTCTTCACCCAGCTAACAGCAATACTTGTCTCCTCAGGTCTCATGTCAAAGCATCTGCAAAAAGCAGCAGTGAACGTGATGGGAGACCAGGCCTGCAAAAAGTTCTACCCTGTCCAGATCAGCAGCAGGATGCTGTGTGCTGGTTTCCCACAGGGCACCGTCGACAGCTGTTCAGTGAGTGCAAGAGCAGCAAATGCTGTGGCTGGGACAGAGCAAGCTCATGCCAAATCCCTAGGGTATATTCTCTCAGGAGGGCCCTGCCCTGCCTCCCCTAGCTCAGCTCTCTGTCCATCCATCAACTGGCTGCTGCTTCTATCCATGTCCATTCTGCATACACCTCATGCTGCTTGCCCCACCAACCTGTGACAGGTCAGGAAACACACAGAGAGGTAATGCTAAGCAAGAGACCACAGGGAATACCATGGAGCCTGTTCCATGACCCTACTGTACCTCCACACTCTTCTATCTTCCAGAACCCCAGTCTCAGATTGTTCATGCAGGTACACCACTGAGCAGTCCTCCAGCTTGGAATGGGGCTCCTGGGGAAGTGGGGAACAGGATGGCAAATGCCCATGCCCCAGAGAGAAAGAACATTTCACAGCTGGGGGAGCTGCACTGCCTGTGGCTTGATACTGGATCCTTTTCCTCTCTCTGCAGGGTGATGCAGGTGGGCCCCTGGCATGTAAAGAACCCTCAGGGAAGTGGTTTCTAGCAGGAATCACGAGCTGGGGTTATGGCTGTGCCAGGCCATACTTCCCTGGTGTCTACACCAAAGTCACAGCTGTCCAGGGCTGGATTGTGCAGAACCTCAAGCTCTGAAACTGCATTTCACCACTCAGGGAAGGCGATGAATGAGAGGAGTAACTGCCAGAGGATGCACTAACCCCTCAGCTATTGTACATTTTTCTGATGTTGCAAATGGGTGAAGATGGCCTTGCAGGTATTAAGCAAATGCCAGTGTTGTGTGACCTGCTGGTTGTGACACCAAGGCATTTGGTAACTGTTTTGCATAGAAAGGTACGAATTCTAGACATTTTCTATAAATAAATGAGGCCTGTCCCATCTTAAGACCTGGCCAAACATACTGCACATTAAAACATGACCTTTCTGCTTGGATGGGTGCCACAAATATCTGCCAAGGATTCATGGAATTTGGCTGACCTCTGCCTGTGAACTGTCATCCCAAAGCCATGCCAACAGACTTGTGAACTTCACCCCAGCGCAAAGTTATGCCCTTGCAGAAGCTTCAGACCTCATTGTCTTGATGGAGCTGTTGTGCTGTGCAGTGGCTTTTGGGAAGGCTGTGATGCTGTTTCCAATTATTGTGTGGTACTAGAGAGCTCAGTGATGACCTCCTGGCTCACCATTTGATCCCGAGAGAATGCAGGACTAGAACACTTGGGAGTTCAGATTGCACAGGCCCCCATCTGTACTAGAGTATTAGGACAGGCTTCCCCCACCCCCCCCCCCCAGCTCCTTTTGCATTAGGTAACACGTGATTAAACTGGCAAAGATTAAGGCATGGTCACAGAGACCGCCGTCTAGCTAAGCTAGGTGGGAATACATTTAAAGTGCTGCGATAGTGGTGCCAAGTATACTTCTCAGGTCCCACCAGCCAGCATAAGACACACAGACAACTTTGTTCACAAGAACTGCTGCAGAGCTCATGTGCCAAGTCTTGGGCAGAGCAGACTTAGACAAGGCCCCATAGATTCAGCCACCGAAAGTGAACAGCTGCTCATACCCCAGACCTCTTCCTCATTTTTGGTGCTTTAATCTCGGCATAGCAAGAGGTTTCTTCTGTCCCAATCCAGCTGGCAGCGAGATCCACAACTTTCCCAGACAGAGCACCAGCTAGGTGGGAGACCTGGCTTCCAGGCATGGCTCAGCTCCAGGTGGGTTCACATCCATAGCTGGAACACTTATGGGATGCTCCCATAAACAAAACGGGCCTGCTGCACAGCCAGTGCCACAAAATTCATACAGCCATAAAAAAAAAGGAAAAACCTCTCTAAGCAAACATGTCTGAAAGCACTTTATTTTCAAGTAGTCATTCTGACAGTCTGGAAAGGAAACTCCAGTTTCAGTAAGTCCAAATACCCAATTATCTCCTCATAGTTTACTTTGTGTGAGAACACTTTAGGTTCTGTCACATCCCTCTGAATGTCCTTAGGAGGTATGGAGATGTCATCCTTCCAATCTGTCTCTGTGTCTGGCAAACTGTGAATTCTTCTACAAAATGCAGAAGAGCTTCAAAAGAAGGGATTTGAAAAAAACTCACTACATGGGCACCGTTGATCTCCAACACTCTCCTCTTCCAGCTGCTGTATCCACTGCTGACCACACAGCATGAACCCACCTTTGCAGGAGCAGTGTGTAAGCAGAAAACAATAGAGTTGATTCCGAAAGCAGACCCACATCCCTTGTTGCAGACATGCTCCTCCATCAAAAAAATGACGCTTAGAATGTAGGCTCCAAGATGGAATGTCTGTGCCAGAGCCAAACTAGAAACTACAGAGTATCACAGCCACACAACATGCTTTATTCTATAAAGAAATGAACCTAAGTACTTCCCAACCCTGTTCATCCCTAGCTGTGCTTGTACAACTATTTGCAAGGCTCTCCTGCTCCCCAACACTGTGCTTGAGCTGAGTCAAAGCCTACGAGCCCGAAGATAGCCCCACATAGTGCTATACATATACAAAGAATGAAAGTACCAAGGTGGCATGTGGAGAAACTTCTGGCAGCTTTTCCACTAAAAGGAACTGGGTAACTACCTGATGGATAGGTCCATGCTGGAATCCCGAGCAAGGGCATTGCATTGCTGGCTTGGCTTGGCCCCTGTTTTCCACACAGGGCTCCTTTGCCTGTCGCACCCCTCTCGGCAGGGTTTATCAACTGATGTAATGCCTTGGGCCAGTCTGGACAGTTGGGAAGGGCAAGAAGTAAACCAAGCAGCTCATGGAATAAAATCACTCTCTCCTGGAGCTGGTGCTAATAAAAGCCAATGGATGCAAAAGGTTCAGCGAAGTTTTATTGCTCTGCCATGGCAGGGGCTGGGAAGGCAGCAGGATTCACCCCTGACCATCTGGACTGGCCGCTCGTCCCTTCCCCACATGGTCCCTTCTCGGCCCGGAGGCTGGCAGGCGTCACATGTTGGCTCTCTCCCGCTGCAGCCGAGAATTGTAGGCTCGGGAAACTGTGTTCCAGGAGTCCATGTACCGGTCCATGCACATGGCGATGCATTTCTGCGGGACACAGAGCCTCAGCGGCCGCCCCGAGCTGAAGGGCCGCGGGTCCCCACTTCTCCGCCCCCCGTCCTCACCTGCTCGGAGTTGTCCAGGGCGCCGCCGGGCTTCCCGATGCACTTCCTAAAGCACTTGTCCGTCATCCGCTGCGGAGAGAGCCCGTGAGCGAGACCGCGGCCCGGGGGCTCCGGCCGCAGCCGCCGGCCCCGCTGCGAGGGGAGCGGAGCGACCCAGCCGTCCCCGCG
>VZRO01003882.1:143108-219565 GCA_013397915.1 Daphoenositta chrysoptera
GGACACACCCCGCGATCCCTGATGGAGCTCACCCCGCGATCCCTGCTGGGACACACCCCGCGATCCCTGATGGAGCACACCCCCGATCCCTGCTGGGACACACCCCGCCATCCCCGCTGGGACACACTCTGTGATTCAGCTGATCACTGTTACGAGCAAAGACAGCTCTTTGTGTCCTTTCTCTACACTTAATAAAGGCCTCCTTGGGTTAATCATCTCAAACAGCCCACATGACCTGGGTGTTGGTTAATAGACAGAAGGAAAACAATAAAATGCAAAACATTTATTCGAGTGTGTTGTACAAAAAGTTTCCAGTCATAAAATGTATATTACAAATCATTGAAAAAGACAAGACATTTGGCATGCATATTCTAAAAAGAAAAAAACAAAGCACTTTGAAATGATAAAGTCTAGGTCATGATGTAGTTTTTCTGAGTTTCAAGTGAACATTTTTATCATCTTGTCTTTGTGTTTCCATTAACTACCTTTTTCATAGTTCCCTATTTAAAAAACTTGAACCTTCCAAAAACTTGTCTACAGCAGCTGACTGGAGGTGGTTACTGCAGTGCCCTCAAAGCCAGACCTATCTAAATCAAAATTTTGTTAAAAATTTTAAAAATAAAAATCACAATTCAAGTCACAAGGCATTGCTGCTATGAAAATAAGAGATCAACTGTGTTTTGTGCCCAAATGGAAAGCATTTTGGCTTAAACTTACTCAAAAGAGATTATTGCTTGTAATTTTAGTGTAATGATCTGGGTAGCTGAATATACAGTAACATCTGCCTTATCAAGATGGACTTGTCACTTCAGTAATAGCTAACTAGAAAATCTGGAAGTTCAATAAACCACATCTTGTTTTCTGGAACTCCAAGTCAATTCACTGCCTGTGCTATTCTGAAGGAGGCTTTGAGTATTGAGCATCCTTATCACTCTAGACCTTAGCATTTCAAGAAAGGCATTATGTTTACAAATAATAATTGCATGTAAATATGGTCTTGTATAAAAAAACCAACAAACACCTCTAAATAATTTTAAACTGGTTTAAAGCTAAGCATATTGAAGGGCAAATAAAAATTCTGTTTCCCAGGCCATTTTAAATGAGAAAACAGTATCTCCAATATAATTTGTCCTGACATTAAGCTAAAACAGTGCTTTGAAAAATGCAATCACTATTTCACCTTCCGCTCACTGGTTCACAAGGTTTTGCCCACACAGAGTTTGGACCCAACAGTGTCAATAAGATGCAGGATCAAATATGGATACGCCTTTGTTTAGAGATAAGACTTTCAAAAGATACAGAAAGAAGAGATAGAATGGTTTAACAGTGAAGACATGAGAGAAGTGGCTACAAGAGATCTAGAACACAGAGCATGCATATTTTCCTACAGCATCAAAAGCTTTCTGATGTGCATAAAAGTAACAGATTCTCCAATGTCCTGGGATGCAGAGAGGATTTTTATAGGTCTCTTCTAATCTGCAACCTCTGTACAGGTTGCAGTTTAAGGGCCTTTATACAGGATGAGCATTAAAAAAGAACAAAAAAGGTGTATAAAAGGCAGTAAGATCCCTGAACTGAACATGAAGTGTCCCATTGCTCGAGGACAGACACCACATGTAATGATCTCCTTTCACAGTACAGTACTGCTTCACACTGCAGTACAATTCCCACACTACTGCCAGCTTGCACACATGCTCAGCTGGCTTTTAGATCACAGGAAGCAGATATTTATATTCTTCCTGAAACTTTTGGTTCCTGCTACAAACACAGACTATGCAGCCAACTCCCCATCTAATGGCAACATAGAACTGAAGACAAGTGAGCAACATGTCAGTGCAAATGATGGGTTCTGTCAGAGCCAAGCTGGAGCCCCATGTAGGCATAAAGAGACCTGCTGGGAAATAGAGCTGTAAAGCAACAAGAGAAACTGGAAATACAGCTGTACAGCAGCAAAGGAATCACAGGAAATATAGATGTGCAGGAACAAGGGAATCCCAGCCACTCCATTCCTTGGAGTATGTCACTGCAATACAACAGTTAAAGGAACAAATGCAGAAGCAAGGGAGACAAAAGTTGCATGAAATGCCAGGGACTCTGAGGCTACACCTAACTCCAGAAGATACCACATTCCTGACAGGTTTGCAGATGGATAGACTTGTTCTAATACAATTATTTTCATGTAGCATGAGCTTAGCAGGCAGCAGGATGTGTTTATTGTATTTTATATGATATTCTGTTATGATCTACACATAGGAAAAACTATTTACTATTTCATTCAGAATAAGGTTGTATTTCTGGAATAAGAAACATCCATATGGATAGTTATGCTCAAGTAACTACTCTGATAAAAGCTTCATTTCCCTCATCAGGGACACCTTAAAATCATTTTTCTCCAGACCAGTCAAACCTATTTCTCCTTCAAGCTTTATGCCAGGTATCAGCACTGGAGTAGAACTGCTGTCCACGCTCTAATTTTGTCAAGACTGGTTATATACAGGATCAAAGAGAAAAAGGGGGCAAGGCAACACTGGATTTCATTTTGACAAAAAGCTTGAAATATCCTGAAAATGGAAACAAATCCTTGAAACATGGAAAAAAAAGAACCGATGCTTTTTGGGCTGGTAAAGCCACAAAACTGCTTCCCAGTCTGACCAGGACAGCACTGTTAGACTGAAGTTCAGCATCAAAAGCAAGAGGTCAGGATGATGGCTGGAGAAGGCGACACACAAAAAAGAAAGTACACGGAATACAGTAGTTCTTCTGTGTCTTGTAATTTACAGCCAGGAGTTATTTATCATATTTTTAGTAGCCTATTAAAAAGCACTGTGGTGGCAGAATCATCCACATTCAGACTGTTGGCTTTTCCCACATTGTCAATCACAGGTCTATTTGACCTGTATATACCTAAACACGGTCCTGAAGAATCAAACTGTTTCCAAAGTTAAAGTACACGGTTCCAATTCTAAGGACAAATTCTGCAGACTGTTACTCAAGGGCACAGTGCTCATCACAAGAGATCTGCAAGCACCAGTACTTAAGGCTACAAGAAGACACATTCCTCATACAGTAGCTGTTAAGAAAACTATGGCTCAGGTAGCAAGAGGTTTTTCTTCATTCAAGCTGCCTTTCTGAGGCCATTCTTTACAGGACACAAACAAAAAAACACAGAAAAAATGCAAATTAACTACATGTTCATTGCTTTAGTATTTAAGATCACAAAATAATCTTAAGTTTACAGGACAATCTTAAAGGAATAAGCAGTCTGAAAACTGGCCCAGGTAAAAAAAATAAATATAGATCTTTAGGGAAAAAGCAAAAAGCCCTCAAACACTATGTCAATATATTATGGAAGCTGTGGGTCAGAAAGGGAAATGGTGTCCAGTGGCTGGAAGGTGTGTTGCAAAAAGAAATTTACATTGATTGCATTCATTTGCATAACAATGAATTTGAAAAAGGTAATTGTAACAGTATGTCTGAGAAACATAATTTCACTAGATACATCTTACAGAGAGAGAGACATGATTTACTACATATTTAACCTTCTACTCAAGCAGAGTGGGAAAATTACATTAGAAAGACAGCCAAGTACATCAATGCAGTTATCCCATCAGCCCAAACAGCCAAATCTTCATCCTGTTTTTTTGTAATGGGTCTTCTGATAATGGATTAAAACATAATTCTAAGTGTCTATTCGTGTAACTTCAGCAACTCAGTCATCCCATTCAAACAGAGAAAAGTAGCATCTTTGATTTATTTTGAAATGGTAAAATAAATCCTGAAGCTTAAAGCCCCTTTTGTTCCCACCCTGCTTGCATAACAAAGCCATCAGTCAGAGCCACTAAACTGACTTTCTAGGTTATATCTGTCAGTCACGATACTGTTCAGAGAACATAATGTCCGAAAGCCACCGAAAACATCCAAACCTCGTCACATGTCTGATGAGTCTTAACTATTTGAATGACAAGATCAGAATTCAAGAGTGCAGGTAAAAACAGGATTCTATGCTGGAATCAAAGGGTATCCAAATTTTGTATCCAAACTAGGAGTTGAAAAAACATTTGCATTCTTTGGAGCAGTCAAGTATTTTCCCTTGTGCTTAAAGATGAACACTAACCCTTATGGGATTCAGAGTTTTCTCCAGAGAAATGCAGCAGCAGAAACCTTAAGCTAAATGGACACTGTCAGATAAAAAATGCATCCTATTAAAATAAAAATCACCTGCTGCCCATACAACACATTTTTTTAAAAAAACATTATTCTCCCTTCACTCCTTGTTAGACTTTGCCTCAAGCACTTGAACACCGTGTTGCTTATGTCCTTAAGAGAGGCGGTTCCTTTGGACTGTTTAGAAGTAATAAAGTATTTCTGCTCAATTTTGCAAATACTGCTTCTTAGGATATCTGACAATGCCCCTTTGAACATAAGAGAAATATGAACAAGCTGTATCTAGCTCTGATTAATGAAGTCAACATTTTCATGGGATAATCTTTAAAATCCCCAATATTTATCATTGCCAAAAGTATAACTGTTTTACTTCTAAAATCTTAATCAAATATCTTTAAAGCTGAATATGTCAAAAGGATTACATCATAAATACTGAATATCACAATTTGTGTTCATGATTTAACTTGTGACAATGGCAAAATCCCCTAAAAATCAAACACTTAAAACTCTGGGTTTGACACTTCCAACTTAGGATGGTGTGTACATTCAGGAAGCAGAACCCACCATTCTCCATCTTCTGAAATGATGACATGGAGCTCAGGTGTGACAGACCCAGATGTTTTACCATTAGGCTGTCAAACCTTGGATAAAGACATGATGGCAGGGTCCTGAGTCAAAAATGCCTACAATGAAGCTTCCCTGTGTCATTGCAATTGTAGAGCAGCACTTTGAATGAATCTTGGGTCTAATTTTCCTAAGCTGGGAATTGCTAAGGATAGCAGGCAAAATACTAGCATTTCTACAACTGTGGAGGAAACACTCTGTGAATCTCTCCCAGGGCCCTGCAGATGAACACACTTCATTAAACTTCTTTTCTGCAGGTATTATAGTGGTTATATATGTAATTATCAATTTACCATACACTCAAGGAGTCTCATCTCATTTTAGCTAAAAATCTCTTTTCTGCTTTAGGTTTCTATGTAAGACTGTTAACTCTGTATGGGGAAAAATATTGTATTCCAATATAGTGTTTCAACAAAGAGGGAAAAATAAAGAAATCTATTCAAAATTCTGGCAGTTTTGTTCAGTAAAGTTTTTTTTTTGAATTTTTTTTATAAAAATGTACCAAGGAGTAAACTTCAAAGAAATCGGATGATGCATATAAAAATAGTTTTCAGTGGCTCTGGAAGGAAAAAATAGCAAAAATAAAAGGAAATAAATGAAGGGGGAAAAGCGCAAATAATAGTTCCGTTCTTCTTTTTTCACATCACTGAGCATCCTCTAGAGGTTGTTCTAGGATCCCCCTAAAACAAGAAATGCAGAGTTGAATTCAATTCTTACCAGCTATTCAGATTGCAAGCCTAGACTGCTTATCATCTCAGTTGTCAAAAGCACTTTTTTAGTATTTTAGTTATATTAAGGGAACATCACTACTCTAGAGGAAGTAGAGCACATGCCCTGGTCTGCTGCCAGGACTGACACTGACACACTGCTCCTCTGGTTGTGATTTCCTGCAATGGGTTGACTGCTTAGTCTCCATATTTCCAACAGTGATACAGATGACAAATTAAATTGTGATGTCATTAGCTCGAGACCAGCAAGTTCCTTTATTTCAAATGCTGATTCCATTTGAGAGAGATCTCTGCTGTGTATCTGCTTTTTTGGGTAAGAAAAATCAGTTGCTTTATACTACAAATACACTGCTCAATCTCTTTGGGACCAAAAAAGCTTTGAGAACTCACCTGCAAACCTGCATAGAATGGGCTCTTTGTGACAAGAGCTACTAATGGTCATTGATTAGAGGAACAAATCACTTGAGTTTCAAATTTAAAATATTTTCTAGTATCACCTGTATATCTTTCTCCTTTTTTTTGCTCTGTCAACCACTGGTCGCTTATTTCACATTATTAAACTAAGGGTTAACAAAACATACAGGTGGTATTATTAAGAAAAAAACAAGTCTATTTCAGGTGTAGAAGACATATTGTATCAGAAAATAAACCAATACCGAAGCTTGTAGCAAGAGAAGTAACGTCCATTCCTGGTTTTCAGTAGTTATCTGATAATATTCTGCTTCCAGGAAGAATGTCCCAGCTCTGTTGTACAGAGCAGTAGATACTGAACAGGAGGAACACTGCCTGCTAATGCCGCAAATGTGTGATGTGAAACACAGATACCCTGAGGTGGCATCAGCCACTGCCGGAGCTGTACCAGGATGGATCCCAGCAGTAATTCCTGGCAGCACTGCTCCCACTGTCCTCTCTCTGTGCACTGCAATGTTGCAAGCAACCATTGGACGAAAGGACCAGGAAGCTCAGAGCTGACAAAAGTTGAAGGGGACCCCCCCTAAATCTTATGCCTGATTGATCCAACTAATGAGGCACAAGTTCAACATCTTGTCTGCATCTGATTACCTGTTGGCTGAAAAGGTCTTCTTCGCCATATTCTGCTTCGTCTTCTTCCTCTTCATTCTCTCGCACGACTACTGATTTAGTAACACTTCTCACTGCAACTTCCTACACAAAATGACAGATAAGGAGATGGCCAGGAGTCTTTATCTATCCATTAAGTTTTTGCTATATCATCAATATAATATCCTTATTAAATTTTGGAGAGTTTAAAGCAACTTGACCTAGATTTAACACTAGCTATGCAAGCACATACTGGTAATATCCTGCAAACCACAACATCATTCCTACTTCTGTGCACTAAAAGGCATGGTAACATAATTCAGGCACTTGAATTTTCTTTCATTACCCTGGGATTTAAGAGGAAGCAGACGTTTCAGGTGATCAGTAGTCAGTTTTACACAAGGTCACAGCAGACACAGGTAGGAGCCATCGGAAACACAGTGTAATGTGAGAAACTAAACTTTCTCAGTATGATTACACAACATTAAGAATATTCCTAATTTCTAATAAATATTCAGTATCAATTGCATATGTTGGTTATCAGCATGGTCTTACAAGCCAGGCACTAAAGAGAATTCCAAAACCCCAGGAAGCTTCCTTTATTACTAATTTATTTTTAACACTTCTAAATAGTAAGAAATTCTTCTGCCTACTTGCACGATGGAAATCACAGGTGAAAATCTCCAGTTGCGGAAAAAGTTGCCCCTAACATACACTCCTAAGAAGGGACACTAAAGGTAACCACAGTGAAAACAGACATTAATTTGAAATTTTTTCAGATACTAGTTTGACCACACAGTTTGAATAATGAGTGTTAGCTTTCTATTTGTACAAATTACCCCCACTCCTACCTCATCCTGCACACAAAGTTCTTCCAGAAAACTGCCAGCAAGAAAGGCAACACAAAAACTGATACAACTGTGGTCTGTTTCCTTTTCCTACTGCTATCAGATTGCTGGGATAATAGCATGGTTATGAGTAACAGCCAAGGCACGACTCTCCCCTGCAAAAGTCATCTGTAGGGATGGTTTTAAAAAAAACTGTGGGCAGATGTAGGACAATGCAGACGTCTGCCCAATGAGAACTTATGATGTTCTTCTAACATGGAAAGGACAACTATCTTCCTACATATACATTGCACCTCAGAACATCATAGGGACTATATAATGAAACTTCAAATGGCCAGAAATGCTTCTTTTCTTTGTCTCTTCTGAAAGTACATACTGAAATTCCAAACAAATTCTCTACTAGCAGCATATTCTTCTAAAATAGGAAAAAAGTGTCTATGGGCATAATCATGATGATCACAGTTTTCAAAAATATTCCAAAAATGTCAGAGATATGTATAGACTTAATTATTTCAGTGTTATAAACTGTCATAATAGAAGACAATAGGGGAGATCTTACAATCAGGATTTTGTCATTGTGTCATGTCACCCCACCCTCAAATTAAGAGTTTGGGAGTTAACCAGCCAATGGACACAACCTACCTCTCCTTCAGAGTTGACGAGGTAAGTGCGGATATTTCCACCAGTGCCCCAGCTGCCTTGATTCTTCCACACGAGAACAGAAGGGGGGCTATGAGATACGCCTGCATCTGCTCCCCAGATCTAGTGAGAACGACAATCTGTAATTAGCAGCTTATTCAATTTTTTCTTTCAAATATACATAACCCCCTAATTCTCCTACTTCTCTCTACATACTAGATTTTTTTTCTGAATTCCAATGGCAGTTTTACCCTACTTTCAACTACACTATTACTTGTAGTAAGGTATTAAAGAAATCTAATATTGCAGTCATCAATTCTTTTCTGAATAAATTTCTTCTACCACTGTCTCAATAACCATACTGTATGGAGCCAAGGCAAAAAGTAGCATGTAGTGTATCAACTTAATCTTTTATATGTATCTGAACAATTGATACTTAAGTAGAAATAGCTGCAAGTGATTAAGATACATTTGTTTCTTCTTAAAAGAACATGTTGCAGACTGAAAATAAAATGTAAAATTATTGAAAAGCAGCTGTTCTACTACATTCTCTAATGCTGGGAATGTCCAGTCTTAGCTACAGTCTACTAGTCTGGATGAATGCTCTGAACTGTTACCATTTCTTAAAGAGGTTGAGCAGGATTAGGGTTCCAAACCTGGGCAAAGGTGCTTGGAAACAAATAGTTCTTGATTAATCCCCCAAAATACCTTTTTCTTCAACTTTCTGTGCCCAAAAAAAAAGTCTTAAATACCTAAGTACTAATATAGAAATTCAACTTTTGTTCTGCATTTTTATAACTGAAATCCTGCTCCTTAAAGTGAGATCCATGAATCCAAAAGTTATACATCAAACCAGGCTGTACCAAACTACAGGATTTCCAATTGCCACAGCATCAACAGAAGAGTATGTTTTTGACATACTGTAAATACAACTTACTGTAACAGTCTGCCCAGCTCTGAGGACATACTTAGGAGTAAATTTGTAAGCAATTTCTTCTCCATCTCCAATTTGTCTTTTCAGTCTCCAGTTACCCAAAGACTGATCCTAATGGAGAGAGTCAGAAAGTTATTCAGAGTGAACAAAACAGAACAAAAAGGCATCAGAGTCTAGGTCTTTGTTATTAAAATAACGGGAATATAAATTTATTTATATGGTTGTTAGACATTTGCATTCTACCTTGAAAGTATTTGCCTATATCCAGTTAGAGTCTAAAGTGTAAATCCCATAAGGTCATTTGGCAAAATTTTAAAAGATATCCATTTCACACAACAAAGTTCTGCTAGACATCAGGCTTTCTGTGAGCAATGTCCCAGCACACATTTACATATTTGGGACACAAATTGTGTTCTCTTCCTGCAGCAAACATTACACTCATATTAGCCCACCATTATGTTCAAATTTCCCATTAATTCCTGGAGGATGCTGCACCTTGAAATGCTGCTCCTGCTCTCCACATGGCTGCACCTACTCATGCTGCAAAGGACTGTGTAACATCTCAATTTAGCTCCTCCTTGTTTTCTATGAGATCTGCTGATGCTCACCTTCTCTGAGTTGTTCTTAAGCTGAACATATTTGCCCTCCAGGTCTATCTCTTCTATGCTGATACTTCCTGTAGCTGAAGCTTGCTGGGACATTTGAAAACTACTGCTACTGCTGCTGCCACTGATACTTCCAGTGCCGATCCCACTTGTTCCACTGCCAGAAAGTTCCTCTGCTTCAATACGTTTTCTCTTGCCTCGGGAAGAGCGAACAAGTGAAGTGCTGCTGCTGCTGCTGCTGGAGGTAGCCCGAGAGACTGTGACACGGGAGGAGGGACTTGGAGAGAGCTTCAACCTTAACACAACCAAGAAAGCATTTTAATTAACTCATCCAGAGAACCACAGACAAAGCTACAATATCCTCAAGTAACCAGACTGTAATGTGCTCCAAGGCTGACAGCAGCCTCACTCTGTATGTCAAGAGGACTGCCTACATGAGGAGGAGAGGGCTACCCATCCCTGAGGAATGTTCTGGCAGTATGACCATGTGAAAGCAGTGCTACTGAGAGCAACACAGATCACTTAACCCCTCCCTCCAGTACAGCTACTACTAAACACACTATTCTCAGGCCCCATGATTTAAAACCACAGAAGTACAAGCACTTAAGTAAAAAGATGATATGAGGACCAAGCACAGAATGATATATTCCACTGTACTCCAAGACTATTATAAAAACCCAAAATAAAGACAGTGTTCAGTTGAGAACAAGTGTTCCATGCAACACATTGAGGTGTGAAGCCAATATAACTTCAGTGAAAGGAAATCTGGGCATTCCTGCTCAAGTGGCAAAAAAATAAGTGCAAGAAATGAAAATAACACTTGTAAGTCCTTAGAAAAGAAAGTGGAAACTGTACGTGCCTTTCCTCTTCTCCTTCCAGGAGTTTTCGGTAAGCACTGATCTCCATGTCCAGTGCTAATTTAACGTCAAGCAGTTCTTGGTACTCTGTAAGCTGAAGCTGCATCTGGTCCCTCATGTCTGTCATTTCCCTCTCCTTTGCATCCAGCATCTTCCTAAACTTCTCCCGCTCACCAGCCATCATTTCCTCCAGTTCCCGAATGCGATCTTCTGCTGCACTGGCCTAGGCACACAGCACAAGAAAAAGCCCACTTGGCATCCATGAAGGTCCACTCAAAAAGTTAAAACCCTTCTCCCTCCCAAATGAAGATAATAAAGATTTCTCTATGTAAAATTCAGAAAATATGAAGGGTCAGAAATGTTAATATATTCGCACAAAACAGCTGTGTGTTTGAGATGAAAGCAAATTTAGTCCCTTTACCTGTTTCTGAAGACCAGAAAGCTGGTAGCTGAGAGCTTCTATCCTCATGCGAGCCTCCTTCAGCTCCTCTCGAGCTGCACCAGCAGCTTTGTCATTTTGGTCAGACGACAATTTGGCATTCTCCAGCTGGAAAGACAGTTTTATACAGCTCACTTGTACTGAGTTAGAAATCCTGCAATATCCTTTTGGTAAAAGAATAGCAACTGTTAAATTTAAAAAATTTCAAATGGTCTGGTAAGTTTAGGATAAGAACTGCATAACATTAAGGAATGCCCTAAGGACCAGGAAAATCTATTTCAGATCTGTTCCTATAGGATTTGCTTGTGCTGTTAAAAAAATACTCTCCTAGCCCTTCCATTACACAAGCAACCTTAGTTTCCAAAAAACTGATCATGTGCTCTGTTTGTTTGTCCTAAGGCAAATCACACTGGCTGACAGCAAAGGCTGCCTACCTAATTCATGTCCTGGTCCAACAGTTCCCTGCATGCCCAGAGACTAACTCAACAAAATATTCCACAGGTATTATGTCTCTGCTGGCCATTTGCAACTCAGGGACTTCCTAAGTCAGAGACAATATTTTGCTGCTTACTAACTTCTCAGTGGATTTCTCAGGCAGGAATTTGTCTCTGCTTTTTGAATTTTTGGTGCAAAGAGTTTAGCCTTATATTAAAGAACAATCCTTTCTGTTTCTTCTCAGTCTGCCACTGGACATTCACTGTCCCTGCTCCTTCTAAAAAATAATAAACAATCACTCCTCATTCATCTTCCCCCATACCATTTTTCCTTTTACAGGCATCCACTGCATCCTCCCCTTCTCTCAATGCATCTCTTTTCCAGATGAAGTTTTATTTAAAATTTTCTCATGCATTACTTGTTTCCCACTCTAAATTGTCTTTGTCAGTCTGCTCTGTTATTACTCTGTAGTACCTTTGCAAGAAGGAATAAAACTACCCGTGGCACTCCAGATGACATCCTGTCTCAGACGCAAAACAATGGGTTTGGTTTTATTTTCTTTCTCTAATAGTTGCCAATATATGATTTGTTTATAATTTTTGTTAAATTCACCTAGTGAACAAGCTTTATTTCTAGTGGCTAATTTTAACCAGAACACAGAGAGCAAAACCAGAACAGTTACATGGTAAGTTTCATGAAAGCAGAGAGCTAGAAAAAGTATCCTTTGCATGCCTTGCAGCTGAACTTCCAACAATTTTGCCACATCATGGAATCCACTCAAAAACTAAATAGATCCAATTCTAAGAATAGTTAACAGGCAGATGTTCTTTAGCCACACAGCACAAAGCTTTATAAAATCAATCTTCATTAGCCCTGCTGTTCACTAGGTTCTGAGGAGCACACACAGAGCCTTCTTTAGGCTAGATTGTGAAGGAACTTCAATTACACTCTCCATTACTTCTTGTAAAGTCTAAAATCATAAAATATTTGAAGTCTGACAACCATTCACTACCTTATAGTCATGCTGGCATAGTGCCAAATACTCAGAATTTCTAGTGCCTATTATTACAGATCATGATCTTTCTTAGAAAGAAAGGGGTTCTTAGAAGCCCTTTTTAAGTATTCAAAAGTCACTATAAGGTCTCCCTGGAGAGTTCTCCTGTCCAGGCTGAACACCCCATCTCTCTCAGCTCTCTCCATAATAGAAGTGCTCCAGTCCTCAGAGACCGCTATTATTTTGTGGCCTCCTCTGGACTTTCTCCAGCAGCTCCACATCTGTCCTGGAAAAGAAGTGAGCTTTTACCCAAGACCATCTCATCTGGGAGCTGCTCAGTTGCTAAACCTAATGATTTGTTTTGACATCATATTCCTTCCCAGCTTTGGCTCTCCAACAGGGACACATCTTTGTTCAGAAATCACAGAATGAAGTTCACAGGTAAACCCCTTTCACTTCATATTCCAACTTCATCCATAACAACCATCTTTTATGCAGGGAAAAAGCAGCTTAATTTGTTCATTCCCCTATTCAAAGCTTGTCACTTTTTCATTCTCTAAGTCTGTATATTGCAGCCTTTTTTAAATTTCTTTTTTTTTCTACTAAGCATCTTCTATCCTGGATCCCCTTCAGACTCTGACAAGTCAATCCAAATAGCTCCTTATACGAAGTATTACATGTGCCAGAGTTCTGTGAATAATTCCAACACTGCCAACTGTACTTAATTTTGGGGTTTTAGTATCTGTTATCTATAGTGTTGCTGCTGTAAGTAATAATTAAATATTTGTACATCAGTTATTCTCAAACCAAATCATCAACACAAAGAATTCAAAGGGAGTCTCAGTGAACGGTGGGGGAGAACAATGTTAGCAGTACCATCATCCTTCCAGCACAAGAGAACAAGAAGTGGCTGTAACTATTGACAAGTATTTTCAACAGCCAGAACTTGCCACAATAGGGCTCTGAGCAACCTGGTCTAGTTTAAGATGTTCCTGTTCAAGGCAGGGGGCTGGACTAGATGGCCTTTAAAGGTCCCTTCCAGCCCAAACCACTCTACGATTCTATGATTTCCAAATTATATACCATGGTTTTCATCACCAAAGCTGGTCAAGAAAGGTCTGATATCTTGCCTGAAGTTTCCCTGCCACCAAAGAAATCACAGCTGCATCTAGTAATCTTCCAGTTCAGAACTAACTTAGATAATTGAAATTTGGCCAGGCTTAGACATATTTAGAAGTGTATTGGTATGATTAAGAACACTGCAAAGACCACAGTAAGAGCAAAGTGACAAATGCACCCTTAGACAAGAAGGCCCTTCCAGTGTGTCTATATTACTTGGGAAGCTCACTGCATGCAAGCAAAAGCGCATACTGAAACACACCCATTCCCAAGCTCTCCAACCCCCCCCTCCAGCTTCTTATGCACATCATATTGCACATCTTGCAAGTCTTCCCTACCCCCTCCATTTGTGAGGAAAACCTGGATCTACTGACGTAAGAAAAGTACCCTTATAGCAGAAGATATTGTCTAAACAGCTACTGCATGACATCCACTGTTCCCACTGTGTCTTCTGCAGAGACCAAAAACAGCTTCACATTTTTTCTCACTAACTGACTTCTCTTGGCTAAAGCTATTGCTTGCTATTACTTCTGGCTATACCTTCCCTGGAAATGTACCAGCACACAAGTCCCAGGGAAGGCATTTGAACACTGGGACGAAACTTGCTCAAATTATAGTTACTGGTCTCTTTAAGAGCAGTAGAGCTGGTAGAAGTGGTTTTTATCTCAAAAACTGGGCTTCCAGTCTGACAGTGCTATGGGCAGCAGTTGTTACCTTAGCCTGATAGGTCTGCTCCAGCTCCATCTTATACAGTTTGACTTGTTCTTCATGTTGATTTCGCAGATCCTCCAGAGCCTGAGTCATTTTGGATTCATACTCCTGTTGGCGGCTTGTGTCCACCTCGACTAAACGATGTTCATGCCGTTTTCTTGTTTCCCTTATTTCCTACACACACACAACAGAAGAGGGACAAATTCCCACACTAAGGTAAACAGTACAAGCAGTTACACTCAGACAACAATTAACTACCGCAGTACTATTTAGTATAATGGAGCTACAGTACTACAGGCCTGGCAATTGCTGCATGCACTAACAGATTCAAGTTACTGTTCTCATTTGTCAGGATGTAATTCTTAACAGTGATCCAACTTAAAACCAGCTTCAAAAATAGCCATATACTGTCTAAGTAAGGAGCCGGTTTATGCTACAAAAGTCAAAATGGGGGGAAGGGAGGTGAAAAAATCGTCAATTTTTACATAGCAAAGAGATTCCATATGCTGCACTACAAACTCTGTCCCTCTTAATATACATACATCCTGATGTTACCATAGTGGTCTACAAGGAGTCAGATGAAAATGAACACCTTTTGTGAACATTATATATATTAAAAAAATCATTACAGAGAAAAACTGCATCTTCAAATTTCACTCTTAAGCACATGCGGATCTCATCTATTTTCTATATACTTGATGACCCCTTCTCATTACATTAGAGTATTAATAAAGCAATTAACCCAAGCAATCCTGAAAACATCTTTTTTTTGTGATCAGAGTTTGTACTAAGAAATTTTCATTTTTAGAAATGTATGAGTTTTCTGTGCCTAAGAACACTGGTTCCAAACTAGTAAGGTAAGGCTTACTCATGCACTTATTCATGCAGAGACCTGGCCAGGTCTGAATGTGTGGTATGAGAAAAACAATTTCTTCCTTCAGGGCAGGGCAAACAACCAAGGAGTGCTTCTGAGTACTGGGAGGAGGCCTGAAGTTAGCAGCAGGGCCATGAGGAACAACAGCAAGTGAAGCAAGGCTCACTTTTGCCAGACTGGAGTCACAACAGGCTAACACAAATTCAAAGCAGCTTTACTAGTTGTTTTGCAGAAATGCTCTACATGTAAAAATAGATCCCCAGAAATATGTCGTTTTACTGGCAGCAATGTGCTCTGAAATGTTATGGAAGAAGCTTTCCCTTTCCCTTCTGTGGTTAATTTTTACACCAAGAAAACTAGCAAGGAGCAGTCTCTCAGTAACTGTAGGCAATGACAGCTCAAAACTGAAGGAATGTCGTGGGGGACTACAAAGGATCAGGTGAAGGGCTGAGCTGATCCAGAAGTTCAACACCACAAGAATAAGCAGGCCTCACTTGCCACACTCCTAATCACAATGTCTCAATTCTAATGGAGATTTGGACCCTTCAGTGAACCAAATCAATTCACTAACGTAAAAGAAATAAATTTCTTTATTGCTTCATGTGTTTAATTGGTGCATACAAGAATCAAAGAGCTTCAAGGATGGCTAAAGAACACTCACCCTTGAGCACAGCAAGCTTTAGGATTGGCTTCTGCTGTCTCATTTTGTTTCACCTTCAGTCAATAGTGACACATTCTCCCCAAGAAGAAAAGTTATTTTAAGGTCCTACAACCAAACAAGGGTCTGTCACTGCAGTCAGTGTACCAATCCAACCACTCCAGGGGCACCAAAGTGAAACAATGGTCAGTACATCTCAGGGTGATCTCCCTGGTTGGTTTCTTTGCCCTGCTCCAGCCCCTGTCCCCTGTCCTTAGCCACAGAGCCCGGTCGTATCTCTTAAACCAGCCTGAGCACTCATTTGAATTCTGTGGTAAAACATAACTCATCCACTAAGCTGTCAAAAATTAAACTCAACCAAAAAAATTTAATTATCTTCCTAGTTAATCTGGTTGAAATGGTTAGGTGCACAGTGAGCCAAGCATCACACCTAGAGCACGTGAGATGAACGGCAAAAGCATGTGGCAACTGCTCAGCAGCCACTCATTGAATGAGCTTGCAGAACCACCAAAGATGGCATAAACAGACATAATACTTTGCATCTGGTACGGGAGATGGTCATGCTTCCCTTTCCCAATTCCCACTATTAAAAAGTTTTTGGTCTTCACTAGAACCATTCACTTAACAGGCACAAAACTCCCTCTGCAATAAGCAAGGCAATTGTATACTGTTCTTGTCAATAGAAACAGGTTATAATCAGGTCCAGCAACCAAAGCTGGTGTAAATAAAGAGCAGCGCCATGCAACCAGGTCCAGAGAGAGGGAACAAGAACAACCCTTTCCCACAGCAGTCAGCTGGCTCCATGAATTCACCTGCCCATGGAACAGTACTCTTGTCACCTGGCTCTCATACTGACTCCACCACTGATTTACCATGTAAAAAGGTGTAAAACCTTTAACTATTTTATTACTCAACCCATTTATAGGAAGGATAATACTGATTTTCTCTACCTGGACTAGTTAGTAGTTGCTCATAGTCAGTTTGATTAAAAGCTACATTAACCTTTGAGAGTGGCAAGATTACTAGGTTGATAATACCTCCTCAAATACATTCTTCCTGAAATCCAGATCCTCTTGCAAGCTCTGGCACCGATTTTCCAGGTCCACACGCATGAGTGTCTCCTTCTCCAACTGCTTCTTTGCCACAGCATGACCATCTTCAGCCTAGTAAAGAATTTTAAAGATAATTTTTTCTGGATTCCAATCTCCCATCCATAAACCTTTTATGGTCTTCATCTGATGTCTTTGGACCAGTTATTCACAATAACAAATCTAATGTCAAGCCACTGATTTAAAGAAAACCAACCCACACCACCACCACCAGAAAGAAACACAATAAACAAAAGCCCCACAAAAAAACCCCACAAAAACAACAACAAAAAAAACCCCACAGAAAACCAAACGTGTGTGTATTAATTAATATTTAAACCAAGCTTACATGCTTGCATACCAGCTATTTAAAATGTAGGATTAGTTCAATACATTCTCATACAGGAGTTGAGGATTATTAATTCCTCAAGCACAACATGTTGCACTTTCTTTTTCTTGCTAACATGGTCCCACTGGGTACTCCAGAAAAAGTGTAAAATTATGCAGGCCCTTACAAAGGACAACATCTGATAACCCAACATCCCATGAATACAGAAACATCAGAAAATTTTAAATAAAAGCTTCTGACGAGCAAAATGTCTAAAATACTGTGTTGCTTTGGTTGTTTTACATAGATTTCTTACAATTTAATTTTGTATCCAAGAGGGGCAGGCAAAGGTTCAGCAGTAAGCAAGGTGGATCATTGATGTTCAGACTATAAACTAACTGCAAAGAAAAAAGGGAATTTACGCTACACAACCTGTCTTGTGCTGAAGCAAGAGAGCATTCCCTATCATACCTTAGCAAGCTGGGCACGCAGATCAGCCACCTCTGCTTCCAGACTGCGTTTCTCGTTCAGGACAGTATTGAGTTCTGCTTCACTTCTATGGAAAAGAACTTCCAGATCCTTGATGCGACCCTGAGCCACAGACAAATCTGCATCTTTCTTCTTGTAGCTGGAAAAACAAAAGTACATTATACTTTCACGTGCATGCACACCCATCCTGAGCATGTCCTGATTACAGCCACAGCTATTTTGTTATCAGACACCTTTTATCAAGCCCAGCTCACCACTACATGTCTCCTGCAGTAACCTGCAAATGCTGCTGATCATTGACCTGGAACACCCCCACCAAAACGTGGAGTTGGTGCCATGTTCTGTAAATGCATAGCATGGTAAAAAACATGTCATGGATAGACCAGGGAAAAACAAGAAGGCAACTCTGGCAGCCAAGAGATGGTAATACACACAAGGTGTAAACAGTACTTTTTTATCTGGCAGCTACACAGCTGACATCTTTTACTTTGGAGTACAGTCCATGAAGCAAAGTACATGCAATGGCCAAAGAGGCCTGAACATCCCCAGGGTTTTATATCTGATGTGGTCAAGCCTATTCCTCATTACGTATTCCCACACAAAGCAGTAAAATAAAACAATCCACTATGGAAATGTGGTCACCTTTCAGAAATAAACCAGTATTTCTTCAGCAGTATTCATAATGGGCAAAGCATGTCCAAGTGTTTAAATATCATTGTCTGAGCTGATATATCCAACTTGCAGATATCATCAAGGTAATCTTCCTCCTGCCCACCAAGTCTTTTCATCTAACATAGTGACTTTCTGCAGCTTTTCTCAGCATGTATCATTATGTTATTAAAAAACTGTTTTGTTATGTGCTATAATCCTTCATTGTTGCTGCTTAAGCTTGCTGTTCTAGTCTTACACCACACGAGATGCAGGGAATTTTTTTTTTAAAATTTTTTTCTCTTAAGCCATCTCAGACCTAATTTTTCTCCTTTCCTCAAACTTCTAATCTATAGATCTGTAGTTTGCACCTGTGGTCCATGAGCTGCTTTTAAGGGCCCACAGAAATAACTCTGAAGAGCATTCCTACTACATATAGGCTCTGTATTCAATCTGCAACTCCAAACATGTAAAAAAATCATTATGTTTGCAAAGAGAAGAAAAAAAAAGCTGAAAACCACTGCTCTAGATTATACAACCCTTGCTGACCAGCCCACATCCTGAGGCTTGGCTCCCAAACTCCTCTCATCACTTGTACTGTCTTCTTGAATTTCTAATTTGCCTGAATTGGCTAAAATTATTTTACAAAAATCCTCCATTACATGGTATTGGTGTGCCCTACATACAATACTTCTTTACATGGTTCAGTATGATGTGCACCTTTTAAGTCGACACCTTTATTTTGTGATGCATTCAGCTTGTGTTTTCTCTCTGCATTTCATGGTGTAGATCTTGGAATTTGTTTTCATTCAACTGTAACCAATTTTTCTTATCATCAGTCCAATCTGTCACTGTGAATTCTGTTCTGCAACATATGTGCAGTGTCTTCAAACTCAGCAGCTTGCTGGAGACATATAGACAAAACATGGCTTCTACTTAAAAGACATTTATTTAGCAGCAATCAGAAGGTCACAAGCGTTGTATTACACACGTGTTGTAAAACAAACCACTGTGCCTGTGTCACATCCAATCACACCTGGGAGCCTTCCACCTGTGCAGGACCCAAAGGACAAATGCCAGTTCACTCTGAGCATGAACAGCAGTATGTGCTCACACAGCCTCCTGCTTCCTCCCACCTGCAGAAGCCAGGCAGTGAGCGAGTGCTTCCAGGGATGGGAATGAATAGAAGTGTTTGATGTACAGCTTGACAAAGAACCATAGAGAATTCTTGTCAGTGATAAGTAACTTCGGCCCCCTTAAGGACACTAACAACATTGCAAGCCACTTTCATTCACATTTTTATTTTCACTTATAATTTCAGCCTGGTTTATTGCCTTCATGCAAAAATGTGACAGAGGTTTTACAAAGGTACAACTGCTTTTGGGGGTCTCTGAGATGTTAAAAAGTTCCCAAGAGCAGTCAATGCATCTGGTGAGATGCGTCAACGCTTCAAGGAACACCACATTAGGGTAACTCTCGAGAGTTCTTTTTTTTCAGGAAAGAGCCAAGTTTGCTCAGGGAAAATGTTTCAGTGACCACAGAATCACAGGATTGTTTGGGTTGGAAGGGACCTTAAAGCCCATCTCATTCGACCCCCATCACACTCCAAGCCCTGTCCAACGTGGCCTTGAACACCTCCAGGGATGTGGCAGCCACAATTGCTCTGGGCAACCTGTGCAGGGCCTTTACCACCCTCATAGGGAAGAATTTGTTCCTAATATCAAATCTATACCTACTCTCTTTCAGTCTGAAGCCAGACCCTGTTGTCCTATCCCTACATGTGGGGTAGGTAGCAGGCAGAGGAAGCCACAGCATGACATTCACCCCTCTCAGAGCTGGGAGCATGCAGCTCCAGCAGAAGACTGCTAAAACAAGCAGAATGATGGCACCTGATAGATACTGACCTTCAGACCTGGCTTGACCTGGGGAAAAGTGACGCCGGTAAAGATACGAACAGATGCTTCATGAACACCAGGACAGAAGACTTTCCTTAACCATGCCATCAGAGTTACCTCTGCTATCAGTGAATGGACCTTATTCACTTCACCAGATCTGGTTCAACAGTCTTGTGGGAGGGTGGTGTTCTACCCAGGCAGAAGTGTTGTGCACCTCACCAGGAAATTAACAGTTCCCATCCATACCTCCTCCACTTATCCCCTCCCTCCAGAAGTCAAAAATTTTGTCAATTAGCTGAAGATGAAAACACAAACCCTGGAAGCCGTTACACAGCATATAGGATAGAACTATACATGCTACAGAATGATATGATAATGGTTATTTTTACAACAATATTTTAATTCTAGATTTAAAAATATGTCCCTACTCCTGATACAAACATCTTTAAACTAAAAGTTAAGCTGTTCCTTACATCATATAAATGGTGTTCGAACATCCTAAAGATATTTAACTTTTTATTAAGTGAAACTACCCAACTGCTTTAAGAACCTAGTTATGAACTTGGTTCAAAAGAAAAAAAATTTACATTTGTGAGTTGCATTCAAGATACAAATAGTACATACACGTATGTATTGTATATGTTGTAAAATACTCAGAATGGGCTGGGTTGGAAGGGACCTTAAATCTCATCATGTTTCACCCCTTCCACGTGCAGGGACACCTCCCAATTAGACCAGGTTGGCTCCAACCCCCATCCAGCCTGCCCTTGAACACTTCCACACAGATGGGAACACATGGGGCAACCACAGCTTCTCTCAAGGCAACCAGTGGTTGGATATTATGTTCTTCCCCCAGACCGTGGTGAGGCACTTAACAGGCTCCCCAGGGAATGGTCACGGCCTCAAAGCTGCCAGAGCTTGAGGAGAGTTTGGACAAGACTCGCAGCCATAGGGTGGGATTTTGGGGTGTCTGTGCATGGCCAGGAGTTGACTTGATGGTCTTTGTGGGTCTATTCCAGCTTCGGATATTCCATTATTCTATGATTCAGTGCCTCACCACCCTCACACAGTAGAATTTCTTTCCAATATCCCATCTAATGCTGCCCTATGTCAGTATGAAGCCATTCGCCCTTGTCCTACCACTATCTATCTGCCTTGTATAAAGTCCCACTCCATCTCCTGGAGCCCCTTTGGGCCCTGCAAGGGGCTCTGAGGTCTCCCTCAAGCTTTTGCTTCTCCAGGGAAACAGCCCCTGCTCTCCCAGCCTGGCTCCAGAGCAGAGGGGCTTCAGCCCTCAGAACATCAGAACACGTGGCCTCCTCTGGACTCGCTCCAGCAGGTCCACACTCTTCTAATGCTGGGTCCCCAGAACAGAACACAGTACTCCAGGTGGGCTTGAGGGGGCAAATCACCTCCCTTGACCTGCTGGCCACACTTCTTTTGATGCAGCACATGACATGATCAGCTTTCAGGGCTTCAAGTGCACATTGTTAGCTCAAATTCAGTTTTTTGTCCATCGATTGATTCTCCTCAGGGCTGCTCTTGATCCATTCTCCACCCAGCCTGTGTCTGTGATGGGAATGACCCAATACATACATAGGACCTTACATTTGGCCTTGCTGAACTTCGTAAGGTTCACACAGGTCCACTTCTCCAGCCTGTCCTGATCTCTCTAGATGGCATCCCCTCCCTCCTGTGCATCAACTGCACCACACGTTTTGGTTGGCTGTTCCTTCTCGTTAGAAGGAAGTGCTTCCTGCCCCTTGTCACCCTCACACCCCAGTCTCACATTCAGTTTCCAGTTGGGTACTCGGGAAGTCTTATGGAGATGATGAACTGGTGGCTTCTGAGATAATAAGAGCCAACAGGGAAACACATGTGAAATACCTCCAAGAAATTAAGGGGCATTCATCTAAGAAGATGACACAGCCAACAGCCCAGCTGTATCTCTAGACCAATGTATGAATGGTGGGCAACAAACAGGAGGACCTGGAAGCCACTGTGCTGCTGAAAAGCTGCGACCTAGCTGCCACTGAAACTTGGTGGGATGAATTTCATGACTGGACTTCGATTATCAACAGCTACAGGCTGTTGAGAAGGGACAGGTGAAGAAGGAGGGGTGGAGGTACCCCCTCCAAGAATTGGATTGAATGTGAAGGGCTGTCTCTGAAAAACAGCCATGAGCATTTTGAAATCCTGTGGGTAAGAATCAGAGACCAAGGCAACAATAGGAACCCTTGTGGTTGGTGTCTACTCCTGGCTGACTGATCAAGTGGAGCCTTTTTGCTCCAGCTACAGGAGGCATTGCACTCGTAGACTCATCCTGCTGTGGGACCTCAAGCATCCCAGCATCTGCTGGAAAAGTAGAAGGGCAAGCTGTAGGCAATCCAGGAGCCTGTTTGAAAGCACTGACGATAGCTTGTCAAGCCAGGTAATAAACAGCTTACCAGATGGGATGAGATACTGGACCTGATGGTCACCAATACAAGGTGAGCCAATCAGTGATGCCAGGACAGGAGGCAGCCTAGGCTGCAGTGATCATGCAGTCCAGGAGTGTGCAGTCCTGAGAGAGATGGGTCAAGCGAAGAGTAATGAAGAATGAATTTTGGGAAAGCAAACTGTCTACTCTTCAAGGAGTTAGTCAATAGCACCCCCTGGGGAACTACCCTCAGGGACAGGGGAGAAGATCTTTTAGGAAATTTTCTAGAGCACAAGAGCTCTTGATCCTCAGGTCTGGAAGGCAAGAGACCAGCATGGATGAGTTGAGACCAGCAGGTCAAACTAAAAAGCAAGAGGATAATGCAGAGACAGTATTAGTACGGACTGATATCCTGGCAAGAGTATGGAGACATTGCCTGGTTCTGTAGGGATAGGGTCAGTAAGGCCAAGGTGCAGCTGAAGTTGAACTTGGCAAGGGACATCAAGAATAACAAGAAGAGCTTCCACAGGTATGTTAGTCAGAAAAGAAAGGTGAAAGCAAGTGTACTTCTTCGATGAACAAGACTGGCAAAGTGGTAATAACAGACGAGAAGAAGGTTGATGTACACAACAACTATTTTGCCTCATCCTTCAATGGCGACCTCTCGAGTAGATGGACCACAGAACAGGAACTGGGAAGGCAAAACAGCTCACACTATAAGAGGTCAGGTTTGTGACCACCTGAGAAACCTGAATATAGCCAAGTCTATGGGACATGACAATTTGCACCCGAGTCCTGAAGAATTGGCTGAAGTAGCTGCCAAGCCACTCTCCATGACATTTGAAAAGTCATGGCAGTCAGATGAAGGCCCAGGTAACAGAAAAAAGGGAAACACTGCACCCATTTTTCAAAAGGGTGGGAAGGTGGACTCTAGGAGTTACTGACCTATCAGCCACACCTCTGTACCTGGGAACATCATGGAGCAGATCCTCCTAGAGGCTCTGCTAAGGCACATGGAGCACAGCGAAGTGATTGAAGACATCCAGCACAGTTTCTCCAAGCTGTGCTTGATCAACCTAGCAGCCTTCCCTTGTCCACTGATGGAGTCACTTCATCATGGAAGGGCTGAAGAATATTGTCCGACTGGACTTCTGTAAGGCCTTTGATAAAGTCCCCCCCCACAACATCCTTCTATGATAATTGCACAGGTAAAATTAGACAAAGGCATCAGTGAAGAAAAGTAGTGGCATATGCATAAATATAAAAGAATTTGAACATTCAGAATCAATTTGGTTTTTGTAAAGGAAGGCAGAGCGTAAGCAGGGGTAGGAACCCTGCACAGAAGGGCTCTGAGAGGGCTTTACTTTACCTCTGCCCAAAGAGGCCACAGCAAATCTGGTCACCACAAAACACTTTTGAGTTCTGTAGCACCCCTGCCACTCACTAGGGCGTTGGGAGACATCTCTGAGTCTGATGTAAAATATTATCTGGAGCTTACCCTTCTTCACACATCAGCAGCTCAGAAGCACTCAAAATGCAACTGTGTTTAAGAAATTATTAATAAATCAAATACAGAACAAGATATTGAACACTGTTATGGTACAACAGCATCTTGAATACTGGCTGAAGTTCCAATTCTGCAAGCCTTCCTTCCCAAGAGGATACACTAAAACAGGAAAAATGACAGAGAGGATAAAATGTTGATTGAAAGCAGAGAGCAGCTTCAGGAGTAGAGGCAGTAAGATGTTTCCACTTGAAAAAAGAGAACATTAAAGTGAAAAATCTTAAGGAGATAAGAAGAAGAATACAAAAATAAAGGGATAAATGAACAAATGAAACTGGGCAGGCAGATTGAACATGTTTATACAATATGTAGGTAAGCTCAGGATCCCCTTGCCTAAGAATCCCCTTGTATAAGAACTCCGCAAACAGCTGGTCTCAGGATACTGGTCACACTTTGAAATGCAAAACCATCATGGTTATTATACAGAATCCAGCTGGACATCAGGAAGCCCCTTAGCTGAAAGGAATTGCTGAAGACTGGGAGAGTATTCCAAAGAACTGCTGCTATGCATGTTACATTCTTCTCTAGACAAACGGCTTTTAGCAGAGATCGATTAACAGGCTAAATAGACCTTTGGTCCAATCCAATACAAACTACTCTAGAAAAAGCCTTGGGATGCTTTTTGTTGACTTACTAAGCAAAATTATATCCAATTATCCCAAACACTAAAAATCCCCCAGAAAATGTTACAACATTGGTAACATAGTAAGAGAAAAAAAATCTAAACTAAACAAAATACGTGCCCCAGAATCCAAACCCTGGGAGTTGAATCTGCACTCACATGGAACCCTGGGGTAGTGTCATTTGTCAGTATCTGAACAAGATACAGAAAGACATAAGCAGAAGTGCTTGCTCTGAAGTCCATTACACTGACAGAAAAACCTTGGTTTTTCCTAGACCACAGGCACTGTCACAAATCCTTGTGTCCCATCCAAGGCTCTTGATGCAGGTTGGTCAGCTGCTTCACAAGTTGAAATTGTGTGAGTAGACAGCCCCAGAAAGGAATTAAAAGCAGAGTAAGCCTCAGGTTCCTTTGGACACAAACTAGGCCTGATGCCACCACCTCCAACCACATCCTGTGGCCTCCCTGGAGTATCTTCAGTGCCTTCAGGGCTTTCCATGCTCACAAACCCAAGTTTTGGGAGAAAAAAAGAAAGGGGGAATTGGATCCCATGTCTTGAGGAAAGTCTATTATCTCCCGTCCCAGCAACCCAACCTATTCCAAGCAAACAACAGAATGGCAGTGTTTGGAATCCCTCCTGGCCAGACTGTGCAGGCATCCTTAAATCTCTCCTCTGTCATGAGCTTGAAAGAGAGACAGAGGTAATAGTAGTGAATATAAAATTATGCAATAATCTACTCTTCCACTACACAGCTCTCAAAGCAAGCTTGGTCTGAAGAGAACCAACATCTGACTGTCAGCATAGACAGGAAAGCTTCAGTAATGAGCTCGATGTCAAGTGAACACTGGAAATCAGACAAAAAATTAAAAGTTGCATTTGCAAAGTTATACTTAAAATCTGGCCGCATCACAAGCTAGACACCCCAAGAACACTCCAAGTACAATACAAGCATCTCAATAGACTGGAAGTAATTTGGTAGAAGAAACTCTGAAGCTGAAAAAGAATTCAACTCTACAGCTATGAACTGCAAAAACGGAGAGAAACCCAGAAAACCGGGTATTTTTTCCTCGCCTATCGCAGAAGGCAAACAAACAAAACAATCAGTTTGGTAGAATTGGTCATTGAAGTGACTGGTAAGGGGCAACTCAGTTGTCCAAACAAAAGATGAGGGAGGTGATCCAAGGGAAAACACCATCTCCATCACTTTATATGCACAACTTTCTACAATAAAGTACTTGTAAAATCTCTTAGGGCTATCAAAAGTCTAAAGAACGGGAATCAACTGGATTCTCATTACCTACCCAGTGAAGATATCTCTTACAAGGATACCTTAATCAAAACAGAGAAATATCATCTTGCAGAACAAAAGAGGTGAACCAAATTCCCAGTTACTACTGTTGCTCTCTTCTGGAGTTTGCTTTAAAAGCCAAGCAAGAATACTTCCTACCACAAGTCAAGAGAAACAACCTTAAAGGCCATGTGATGCCAACTGCCATGCAAAATAAACTATACAAAATAAATGCCAAGACTGGTGGCCTGAGGCTTTGAAGAGGAAAAACAGTCCCAACAGGAACATTCCAGTAGGGCTGGGTGGGATTCACCTCACTGCCCTTCAGGGGTTTTACAGCTAACCTAGTTACCAGAGGGGTTTTTCATGGGTAACAAAAGCTGAGCTAACCGAGTCCACAAACACCAGTGCCCAGGTCATCTGACCACATGCAGGCCTATGGTACTGGCTGTGCTTCAATAGGCTTTACACCGACTCACTCAAATGCAGATGCTTACAACATCACTGTTTCCTATATGGACAGTTGTTTTAGGGCAAAGTCCAAAAATATCTCCAATGACTGACTTTAAAAAGAGGGCCCAGCATAGAAAATGAGTATCCAGTGATATAGCAAAGTTTACAGGGAAAACATGAAATACTTTATCACAAATCAACTAGCTAGTCAGAAAAAAAAGAGAAGAGAAGGAAACACTTCAGAATTTTTATAACCACTTAGTTGCAAATGAAGAGAGATGAAAGACTTACAGTAGGCATGTAGTGGCACTGCCAGATTAAAACCTATTTTATGGCCGACAACATTGATAAACAGGTGATGTGCATAATGACCTGCTCAGGAAAAATCTGTAATTCCCAAATCTTATCTATTAAAATAGGTACCAAAATTCAATTAGAAGCAAAAACTGATTTTGCCACCACACATACTAATTTTAAAACAAAGTTTCTACTGCTAAACAGTATTTGATTATAAAAATTCCCATGGGAATTGAAATAATGGATTCTATTTGGCTTCAGGAACTAGTTTATTATGCCAATTTTCTGTGATGCAAACTGAACAGTAGTTTCAAAAAATTTAGTCAGTACAAGGTCTTTTCCCAGCACATTTACACTGTAGCTTCACGTATTTTCAAGGCAACACTGCTTCCATATTCCCAAACTGCTCAGGGACACCCTTTCCCTTTTCTTCCATTTCTCCCATCAGTCATACAGTGAACCAGACAATAAAAATGATGAATTAACCATCCTTGAATGAATCCATTTTAATCTAGATCCCTATCCCTTTCTCAATCCAGTTTACCAAGCAGCTGCACACACATGTAAGGGGCGGGGTACAACAGGACAAAGCAGGCACAGCCATTTGTTTGAGCCTCAAATCACATGATATTCATTTTACATCTACAAATACACTTGTGTATATACTGCTGGAATTACGTGCTCTGACCAGCTCTACCAACAAGATGAAGGATTTTCCCTCTGACAAGCCTGTATCTTCTCACTGATCTGCTTCCAAGAGGCATTTTAAGAAGGATCATTTGTATCATTTCCACAGCAAATATAAGGAAAAAAAGGAATACTCTCCTCACCTTTTATTGAACTCCTCAAGTTCTGCTCTCAGTTTTCCTATTTCAATTTGTAATCTAGCCCTCTCTTTGGCAGTTTCATCCAGAACTCTTCGAGCATCAGCCAGTTCAGACTCATAGAGACTCTTGATTCCACTCACCTAAGGGGAAAAAAAAAAGTATTCAGGTATGAGAACATCCCAACGACTATCAAAGAGCTGAAACATGGGACCTCGTTATGCATAAGTTTCTTTGAAAAAGGGTGTATGATATGATTTCTGCCATTTAAGAACATTCTATATTGAACATTTTCAATTACTGAGCAGTCACAAAGATTTAGTTTTTATTACCATTGCGACAAAACATACTATGTTTGAAATGTGCAAGCCTTCCCAAGAGATAAACTGAACTAGATCAGTGCACCCTACAATCTTAGCTTCAATTATTTGCCCTTATTCCCAATACTGTTGTTTTGGGAGATTTTTTTAAACACTTGAAGACATTTTGTGGAATACAAGCCCAAGGACCCATTTTGACTCTTCTGCTCTTGCACTACAAAGCTACGAAGAATCTGAAACCAGATGAACTACAGAAATGTGAACTGTTCAGAAATGAGCTTCCACTCTTGTTCACTACCTCAGAGGATAAAGAATTAGAGACTTCTCCCTGTCCCAAAATAATATATCATATAATCAGTGATACAGACTGCATGAGGCATCTCTAGGTCTCCTATATGTTTATATTTTTTAGAACACAAGATTATTTGAAAGGTATATCAGATACCTAAAATGTACAGACCATATAAGGTTGCTGCTTTTGCTTCTGTGAAAGGATACCAGAACAACTTTCACAGAATCATAGAATATGCTGAGTTAGGCCTGTCAGGAGCATCTAGTCCAACTCCTGGCCCTGCACAGGGCACCCCAACAATCCCATCCTGTGCCTGAGAGTGTTGTCCAAATGCTTCTCGAGCTCTGGCAGCTTTGGTGTTGTGAGCACTTCTCCGGGGAGCCTGTCCACTGTCCAACCACCTCCTGGGAAAAAACCCTCTCCTGATATCCAACCTAAACCTCCCTTGACTCAGCTTCATGCTGTTTCCTCAAGCTCTATCACTGGTCACCAGAGTGTAGAAACTGGCACCTACCCCTCAGCCTCCCCTCATGAGGAGGCTGAAGACCACATTGAGGTGTCTCCTCAGTCTCCCCTTCTCCAGGCTGAACAAACCAAGTGCCCTCAGCAGCTCCTCATATGGCTTCCCCTCTAGACCCTTCCCCATCCTTGTGGCCCTTCTTTGGACATTCTCTCTTAGCTTAATGTCTTTTTTATACTGTGGTGCCCAAAACTATCTCCTCCCTCGCCAAGTTGGCCTGATGGCCCCCAGGGCACTGCTGACTCAGATCCAACTTGACATTTACCAGGACCCCCAGGTTCCTTTCTGTAGCCCCTCTTCAGCCTCGCTCCCCAGTCCATCCACACAACCACGGCTGCCCTGTCCCAGAGGCAGTATCTGGCACCTGCCCTTGTTAAACTTCACATGGTTGATGATTTCCCATCTCTCTGATTTGCCGATGTTTCTCTGGAGGGCCTCTCTGCCCTTGTGGGAGTTGGAGTTGACAGCTCCTTCCAATTTAGTGTCGTTGACAATCTTTCTTAGTACTCCTTTGAGTCCTGCATCCAAGCGTCATTGATGAAGATGTTGAAGAGAACTGGGCTGAGGCTGGAGCCCCATGGAACCCCACTAGCGACCAATGTCAGCCTGATGTCACCCCAGTCACTATAACCCTTCGTGCTCAACTTGTGAGCAGTTGCTCACCCATCATGTGACACAGATATCCAGCTGTCTACTAGACATTTTGTCAGGTGGATCCTGTCTCTCTGAAGCAGTTGAGAATCCTGAAAGACAGTTCCATGGTCACAGAATCACAGAATGGGTTGGAAGAGACTTTAAAGCCCATCTCATTCCACACCCTGCCACATGCAGGGACACCTTTCACTATCCAGGCTTATTTGAAGCCCCAGTCTGGCCTGAACATTTCCAGGGATGGGGCAAGCACAGCTTCTCTGGGCAACCTGTGCCAGGGCCTCACCACCCTTTCAGGGAAGAATTTGTTCCTAATGCCCCACATAACCCTGCCTTCTGGCAGTGGAAAGCCTTTCCCACTTGTTTTGTCATTTGAGACCCTTGTCCAAAGTCCCTCTCCAGCCCTCCTGGAGCCCCTTCAGGCACTGGAAGGGACTCTGAGGTAACCCCAGAGCCTTCTCTTCTCCAAACTGAAGAACCCCAACTCTCTTTGCCCATCTCCGTAGCAGAGGTGTTTCAGGTTTTGAAACATCTCTGTGATGTCCCCTGGACTCACTCCAGCACCTCCATGACCTTCTGATGTTGTGCCCCAGACCTGGAGGCAGCTCTGCAGGTGGGGTCTCACCTGAGTGGGGCAGAGGGGCAGAATCCCCCCTTGGCCCTGCTGCCCATGCTGGGGGCTCAGCCCAGCACAGGGTGGGGTTTCTGGGGGCCAGTGCATGTTGAGCTTCTCACCCAGCAACACCCCCAAGTCATTCTCCCCAAAGCTACTCTCAATCCATTCTCCACCCAGCCTATATTTGTGCTTGGGGTTTGTTGTAGAATCCAAAACCCTGTTGCCAACAGTAGTTGTGCAATCCAGAGCTGCTCTGCAGGATCAGCTCAGCTATCCTCAAGCCCTTCACTCTCCTCACACAACCTGGGCTGATACCACTGACAATCACTGTCTCGGTTTGAAAGACAGGTGCCTGCCAAGGAAGGCAGGAACCTCCTTTGGAATAGAAAATGTGACCCCCTTCCCTCCAAATTATTGTAACTTTGAAATTACAGGGCTTTCAGGCAGAGATAAGGGAAAGGAATAGCAGTTCTCTACTAGTATATATATGTGTGTATAACAAGGCAAACAAACAGCACCGGCAGCAAGAACCAACAGAACAGAACAGAACCGCACCCAGGGCCGGCCTCTCTCGGCCGCCGGCACCTTCCCCCGGCGCAGTTCCGCTCCCGGCCGGCAGGGGCGCTGCGGGCTCCCGGCCCTGCGGGGCGGAGGCGGTGGCTCCCCGCGCCGGCAGGGGGCGCTGTGCGCGGGCTCGGCCGCCTCGCCACACGGCAATGGCGGGCGAGGCAGCGGGAGAGAGGGAGAAGGGGCTTTCCCTCACAGACTCACGGGGGCGGCCGGGCTCAGTGCCCCTCGGGAAGCTGAATGGGCTGCAGCAGGAGCCTCGGAGCGGCAGCTGGAACGGCAGGGACGAGCAGACTCCGGAGTGGCAAACCAAGTGTAGCTAAAACTCTGCACCTGTGCCAGGACCTGCAGGGTCGGCAGACCCTGGGTATCACGTTAAAGTGTAGCAAAAAGCCAGAAGCACCAGTAGAAAACGACGGGGCCAGGTAGTGGAAGCCAGGGGATGGTCCCAGGTTTTCCCCTGGGGCACCCAAGTAGATGGTGAGGGTCCTTCCTAGTGAGGTCGGGTGTTGGAAAGGTCCCAGTTCAATGGCCGCTCTTAAAAGCAAAGGCTCACCCACAGTAAGGAGAAAGCACTGCAGGAGAGAACTCTGCGGTGGCAGCAAATTCTCCCTGCAGTAGTAGCAGCCTGACCATCTCCCATCCAATCCCGAGGGTGAGCGAGGAGCTGAGCCCAGCCCCTGACCCCCAGCCAAAACCTTGCGGTATCTCTGCACTTCCCAAGAGAAAGCACCCCAGCTTAGAGACTGCAGCCAGCTGCACCCCTTCCCGCCATCTTGGCCACATCGTTTGTCTCTCAAGTATCTATCGTTCCAGTCTCTTAGGCAACAAATGGGAGAAAAATTCCCTAAGAGAAAGAAAGAAAGAAGAAAAAAACCAAAAAAACCAAAAAAACCCCACCAAGTCCTAACCTCCAACAATCACCCAGAGCCATGTAGTCATGTTTGATACTCTTCAGGTCCCCCTTGCCACTAGCACTGGCCTCTTTATGGAAAAGTGGAAAGGGATAAAATTCATGTGGCCATGTGAGCCTCAGCAGCCTCTCTACAATGTCCAGAACACAAGCCCTGGGAAGCAGCAACGAACCTTCCCAGATGACAGGTTAGGCTAGCAAATGGGTCCCTCCACTGTGAAAATGTAAACCCCATCTGAAGGTGATGGAAAAAATAGAACTAAAACCTCAAAATGAAGTTCAGCGTAAAACAGAAGGACATAGTGCAGCCCAATCCACTTCATGTCTATGTGCACCCAAGCATAACTCTTCCTGCACAGAGGCCAACCTAGACACCCATATTGCACTATAAATGTTCCTTTCACTTTTTACCCCCCTCTTTTGCTGGCAAAAGAGCCTGCAAGTTTGTAATTGGGCAACACAGGGAACAAGGAAATAGAAAAAAGAAAACAGAGATGTTTCCATAGCAGAATCTGAAAGACACAACTGCTGCATGTTCTCACCTACCTGTGCTGGGAGCATTCAAAGCTCACTAGGCAGTGGGTTAAGGGCAGACACACTGACACAGACCCTCCTAAAGCAACCACTTGAGAAAAGCTGTGAGATGTCACTCAGTGAAGACTTAAAACACGTCAAGAAGGCACTGAACCAACATGCTAGGCAAGAAACATGTTCCAGCCAACCACAAGTGACTCCAGACAAATTTGGTGATGAAACACTCATCTCATTAATTAATGAGACAGATAAAATGAGTATACATTAATGTGCAAAACACAAGCGTATTCCCACCAGGTGTGGCACAGTATTGGTCTTATTTAGCCAGTTATAGATCAACAAAGGACTGCCAGTCAGCTATGGCTCAGACTCACCAAGAATATCAGTCAAGTTCTCAAGAACTATGAAGGTGTGTATTATGTCACCTCCTAGATGATGTCTACAGTGCCAGAAAACCATTTAACCCAGTATTTTAGAGGCTTCAACTTGAGTGACCCAACATCCACAGCAGCATCTGAACATGTGTTTTGCAGGTGGCAACTAGGCAACACCAGACCCTCATATCCTGGCCATGACAGTAGCTCTGGTCACCAGACATGGTGCACACAGAAGGGCAGGGTAGCTCCAACACCAGCAGGTAAGAGGAAACCACGTGAGATAGCAGCCCCCTGCACTCACACCCACAGAGCTGGGAAGACACAGGTGAAGCGGGAACCCCCTTAGATGTTGCTTTTGTCACAAGGGCAATTGCTGTCAGCAGCTGAGGCTCCCAGGGATCTTATTTTTCTCTCGAATTCTCCTTTCAGAGGGTGAGCACAGTGGGGTATTCTCAGAACACTGCAGTAATCCCTCCTGCGCCCATCAAAACATCCGTAACATAAGGCTGCAACCATAAGCACTGCAGGGGAGGGCAGGGAGTTAGTAAAAGTGAATTGAGGAGAGCTCTAGGACTCTCCTCTTAGCTCTTCCAGTATCTCCCCTCCCAGCCTCACAAATTAGGTTATTGCAACAATGACCCCAACACAGTGAGAACAGCATCAGTCCTGTACTAAGGATGTAGAAAAACAAGGGGATGAGCTCAGTTTCTCTTGTGTCACAGGCTAACCTACACAAGGGCAGTGATGGAGGAGAGCAAACAGAGAAGGAATGATGACAGTTAGAGGTTCCCCCAGCTACATCTGCAAACTTTTATTTGCATTTGTCTGAGGGCTTACTGTATACACTTTTTATTTGTCTAGGCGCCTACTGCATACAAGTAAAGGTAAAGCAGCATTGGACAGGGTAGGAAAAAGGCTATAATTGATAAAGAATTAAAAATTAATCAACTGCAAAGCTCCTTTTCTCTGCTGTTAAGAGATGGCAGCCCTGTGTTCATCAAAAAGAACAACAGGAATTATATCGTTCAAAGACCATGCCACAGAGAACAGCAAACGGCTGCTTTCTGCAATCTTGTTCAAACTGGTGATTGAAACAAGGAAAAAGAACATCCTGATCAGCTGATGAATAAAGAATCTCCGGCAGAACAGTGACTACAGTCCTTGCCTGAGCAGCATCAGTAGAACTTCTCTCATCTAGAAGACACTACCCTAAACCAGAGCTTTGAGCACAGATCAAAACTGTTCCCATGCATGCAGGGTGGGGACAGGGGGTGTCAGGAACAGTCACCCATTACTCAGGACAGGTCATGTCAGTCAATAACGGTCTCACCCAGCTCAGGTATGGTCCCTGTGGGATACTGGAGTGACAAGCAAAGGACAAACATCTCTCTTGTGATATCATGGTTCTGTCTACTGCTTGCTATAGCTATCCTCAACCTTAAGAAATTCACCTTCGATGATGGACCCCATCATCTGCTCTCTAGGCAAAAATCTCAGGTAGTAACCAAGAACCCACTGGTGAGCAGTCCCTCCTGCCTGCTTCCCACAACGTACATGATACCACCTACCACACTGGCAGATGATGTTTTCTGCCATTACCAAAGATAAGCCAAAAATAATAGAATATTCAGTCAGTTTTTATAAATAATAAATAAGATCAGACTCAAATTTACACACAGTTGAGGACAACCAATGGGAATTTTCATCCTGAACACTGTGGGAAAAGAAAATAGTCTCCTATAAGCATGTAGAGCTTAGACACATATATGAAGATATAATAATGTAGAGGGAACAATATGCGAATTTCACTGGACTATGTTTAACTGTGCTTTTACACAGAAGTTAGAGCTGCTTTGGGGTTTGTTGGAGGGGAGTTGTGGGATTTGGAGGGTTTATATTTAATTAATATCTTATTTCACACTAACCCTAATCATTTTAGGAATGCAAATTCCAACAGTTAATAAGAAAACTAAATTGTCAGCAGAAAATCTAGTTTACTACGTTGGTCCCAAAAGTGAAAGGACAGGATTCTCCCATTCCAGTAAAACCAAAATCTGACAGCTATGTGAAGTTTTACTGCTTCCAGTGTCTTAAACCAATGTCCACTATCCAGCACTAAAACAATAAAAATACAAAGTCTCCTTTTGTGGACATACGTAAAGAATAAATAGACCTTCCTAAACGGATGGGGAAAGTATTTAACAAAGATGGTCCAGAGACAAGCCAAAGCATCAGTGTCAAAGGAGAGCTTGATGAAGCCTGACGAAGTTTGTTATAATGTGTCTAAGGATTAAGACCTTTTTGAAGTCTGGATGAAAAAACCTAAGAAGGAAAGCTCAAGGGCAAAGAAACCAAAAAGTTCCTATCAAAACTCTCAAGTTTATTTTCCAATTACTGCATCAGAATACTTTTTGGAATTGCTAACACACAGAACTGCTGTTAGGAGCTGGTTTATGCTCACGTTAAAAGTCTAATGAGATTATATCTACGTTTTCTGCTTGTCCTCGTACTCTTGCTACATGTGTGCTGTCAATAGAATTACATTCTGCCTCTTGCAATTCAAAGGGATACTCCTTCTAGCCTCCAGCGATCTGCAGCTTAGAAGTTTCCTAAATTAGATGTGGTTATTTTGTTTATAGCATTATTTCACACGGGACGTGATGTTTCATGCTTAGAAGTATCTAGTGATTTTCAAAGCACGGAAGTTACAATATATCATTAAGTGATACAAAGGGACTTTGAGGGTACTTTGGTTTTGGGCATACATGCACTGATTGCAGGTACTCCAACCACTCCCCAGATAAGACATTATCACACCTGCTCTGCTTAAACTAAATTAAATCAAACCTTCCTCCCACCACCCCGAGCATCATCAAATCTGCATCTTAATGGGTGAAAAAGGAAAAAAAAATATAAAGCTACACAGTGGCACTGCAATCTGTCACATCCCAGAAGTTACAGTCCAGGATGTTTATTGATAGGCTTTCCACAGCAGTTTGACATTATCTCAGTGGTGAGACACCGCACCTTGCTGAGGGGGTTTGGGCTTGCACAGGACGGGACTGTCCCCAGTGTGTCACCGACTACATCCTTCCGCCATAAGAGAAGGAGAGTCCTGGGGGAAGCAGACACCACAGAATAGGCAAAAGCAAGGCTTAGAAAAGAGAATCATCCAGTTTTGCTTCCAAGATTCTAGGAAACAAATCAGAGTCGTTTACAAGGATTTGATTCCGAGTATTTATGGGGTCTGTAAAAGATTTCCTACGGGGAGAGGCAAAGTCAGTTTAAATCCTTTCAAATCTTCCATCCCATCGCATCAGCCGTCAAGACAGAGGCCGTAGGGGACACCAAAGACCCCGGTACCAGGGCACGTGTGTGCTGTGTGCGCGGGGCATCGGAGGGCTCGGACCGCCCGCGGCCCCGGCCGCTCCCGCCATGGGCTCCTGCCAGTGCCGAATCCTGGCCTGAGCCGCCTTCCATGTGTCGCCAGTGGCCTCTCAGCCCGACACCGCGGCCAGAGAGCCCCGGCAGCCCCGAGAAGCCGCGCAGGTAAACGCTGGGTCTGCACAGCCCCCGCTCCCTGCCCGGCGGGACGCGCATGGCGCGGCGGCCCCACGGAGCCGCCACAGCGCGCCCCGCGCCGCGCAGGGAACGGGCGGGAACTGGCCAGGCGAGCCCCAGGCCGCGGACCCGCCCCGGGACGGAGGCGAGGAGGCGCCGCACGGGCCGTCGCTGCTCGCCCCCTACTCCGGCCGTACCTCCCGGGTGGTGACCTCCTCCTTCTCCGAGATCTTCAGCAGCAGCCGGTCGTTCTCTAGCTCCAGCGCCCGCACACGGTCAATGTAAACGGCCAGGCGGTCATTGAGCTGCCGCAGCTCCTCCTTCTCCTGCAGCCGGGAGATGCGGGTCGGCGACAGCGGGGTCCCGCCGGGGGTGCCGCGGCTCGGAGTGCCTGACATGGCGCTGGGCTGGCGGGCGGGCGGGCAACGACTCATTCAATCCCGCCGCACCGGGGGAGGGAGCGCTAAGATGGCGGGCGGGCGGCCCCTCCCGCCGCGGCGCCGCCTGGGACATGCAGTCCCGGCGCCAAGATGGCCGCGGGGCTTCGTGCCGCCCGCCATTTCGCGCCTGATAAGGGATCGCGGGTGCGGCTCGGGCCGCGCGACAAGGACAGAATGGGGCGCGGGGCCGGTTTTGAGGCGGAGAGGTTTTGGTGGCAACAGCGGAAGGGACCGGAGCGACCGACAGGACTGACTCTCATCCGCTCCTGCTCCTGACGGAGCAGCAGCCCGGGTCCCCCCGCGGGGCTCAGGCCTGTGGGGTGACGGGTTCCCTGGCAGGGTGTATTTGTGTGTTTTAACTGTAGTTCCCTAAAACATCGTCCACAGCCCTCTGTGGGCTGTGTGATTTTGCCGTGCTTTGCTGTCAGCTCTGCACAGGCCAGGGTCGAGCTCTGTGCTGAAATGGAGAAAACATGGACTGGACGTTCCCAAGGTTGATGTTTTCAGGAGTGCCTAAAGAGTCATGTTGTTTGGCTATGTAGTCAAACTTCGTACAAACTAAAATCCAGTGAGAAGTTTTCTCTTCCTAAATACTTGGAGTAGTATTTTTTCCAAAGACCCCAAATTCTGTCAGTTCTTGCACATTAACTAGTATAAACTGGATTACCATTCCCAAAGCTGTCCCTGGCCTTGTGCCTTTCAGCTACAAGGCTGAGAAAAAGGAGAAGTCGATAAAGCAGACTCAAAAGTCGGTCGTGTGTATGAAGAGCAAAGAGAAAAAGTAGCCAGAGCATTATGCAAAGGTGGGAGTACAGGTCTAGATAGAGAAACAGGATAGAGAGCAAGAAAATACAGCATACGATGTGAAAATTTAGGGACCCAGAGTGAAAAAGTAGGTGTTTGGCCTCAAAATAGAACTAAAACGATCTTCATGTGAAATCCTAAAATCAAGTACCCCTCAAACTGGAAAACCTTGGGATACACCCAGGAATTCTGGATGCTCAATATCCATGTGGGCAAATAGCTGTAAGTCTGTTTTGCAATCACTGCGTAAATCACAGGTTTTCACCTGAATGCATTTGTCTCAAAATGTGCATCTGAAAGAAAAGGATTTGTTCTGGCTGCTCTGAGACAGCAGAGTGCCTGTCTCACCTGCTCGGGTGTCTCCTTGGACAGCACTGAGTGCCCCTTCACCTCCGTCTCCTACCCAGAGCCAAGGGCGCAGAAATTTCCACACCCGTCTGCGGAGCTGTGGGTATCAGTGGGCTCCCCGGAGGGTGTGTATGAGTGACAGCTGAAATAGAAGCAAGATCACTCCCCGTGCGCGTTCTGAAAGGCACAGCCTCCCTACATGAGGGTCACTGCCGGCAGGGTGCTGCCAGTGAGATCTGATTATACGATGTGCGACTTAGTGTGAATCTCAGCTTTCTGACTGAAATCTGGAAAAGGAAGCAGAGAAAAGAGACTACAAATCCCAGGGTGCTGTGGTCGCTGCTCGCAGGGAGGTCGGATCCGGCCCCATCCGCCTGCTACTCTTTGTTCCAGCCACACTTGGGAGTTGCAGTACAGTGCAATGCGTGTTTTGAATTTTGGCGCCTGTCTGCAAACTGTAACCCAACTGCTGCTGGACCGGCTCCAGCCCCAGTCCCAGCCCCTTGTCCTGCTCCAGCTCCTGCCCCACGCAGTCCGTGTCGTCTCTAACGGCACTGCTTGCGCCGGAGCAAACAAAAAAAATGCCCCTGAGCATCAAGCAGTGCACTTAGAGTGAACTTTTTCTCTCTTTAACATTCAGTTTCCAACACTAGCAAATTCGTGGAAGACCAGCTATAAATTCTGGTTGTGTTAAGACAGGAAAAAATATTTTAAGAATGCTGAAAGCCTCTGTATAAGCATTTTTGGGTTAGCTCATTTTTTTCTCCTGTGATTTGATGTGATAATCTGTGCATCTGTCATGTTTTTGAAATTCTTTTAAGCTTTTTGCCTAATTTTGGTTGATGATGTAAACCAGATGTCAATCTCCTTTGTTCCTGAAGTTTAGCCCTCAGATTTTGTAGATAATGGCTTAGAAACTTTGAATGTTTCAAGCGTTTGTGTGCTTTGGGGTTTGGTTGGGTTTTTTTGTTGGTTGGTTTGGTTTGGTTTGGTTTGGTTTTTTTGCCTTCCAGTGTTACTGGGTATTTTCATAGTGCTGCTATCAACTGTATTGCAGGATTTTTTTTTTTTTTTTTCAAAATATATTTCCTGAAATGTGCATCAATAATAATGCCTGATATTTTCTACATTTTTTAGAAAGTCCTTTTCTTTAGCAGTAACCCAGACACTTGCACACTTTCATCCCTGACACCAATCTCCCCTTGTTTAACAGAATATGTATGTTCACTTTTCCTATCTCTTCTAAAACAAAGAGAATGGTTTGGCAGTGAGATGGGGAGAGGAAGCATCAAGGAAGAAAGGGAAGTGCACATGCTGAGTGCCCACTCGCCAGCTGCGTTTTCCAGGGAGTGCAATGCATGTTTCAGTTATGGTATTGGCATCTGTTCAAATACTGGTCCTCTTGGATCCCTCCTGTGACAGGGATTTAGTATTGAACCAGGGTCAATATGGTTATTCATCTCTTAATATTTAGCAATTAGTTTGTCATTAGAGACCTTGACAGGTCTTTGCTACCCAAAACAATTTTACAATAAACTCCTTCTGTTTTGAGCTGGTAGAATAGGTTTGTTATGCCAAGACAAAATAATTTAGTGTTTGACAATGGGACAATATAGGGATGTGTCAGCCTTACCTGGCTGGGAAAACAGAGGATCATGTCAATCCCTGGGGCTGCATTCCTGGGCATTCAGATTGGCAACCTGTTCAGAGTACACTGAGGATTCCTGCCTTGCCCACTTTCCCAGGTTTTCCCTTTGTGGAAGGTAGAGCAGAGGAGGAAGCTGCTGCAGGTACAGGTCCCACCCTGATACAAAGTCAGGAACTTGGAAGAGCCCTGGCTTCAGTATTGAAGCTCTAGCTCAAAGACACTTGCAACATATCTGACTGTCTGCATAGGATAAGAATAATTTTTTGGGATGTCAGACACAGACAGTAGGGACAGGCTCTGTTTAGCTCTGGAGTGCTTCTCCCACCAGGTAAATGAAGGAATTGCTTCCAGTACTTAATAAAGACAAAGAAAAACCTTGTGTATCCTTTGATGCACAGCACCTTCTCATTCGTTGACCAGTTTCCTGTACATCTGGATCTAACAAGTTTTCTGACGCTATCTGGGATTTCATAATGACTCTGACATTTTTATAAATCTGGAGATACAGGATTTCCATTGCTATTTCTTAACTACTTTGGTTTCTCAGCAGCTGCTGCCATGCTCTCCCCTTTCTCATTTTACACTCTTTTATTTGTATGTCTTTAATAGAATTATTTCTATATTTTCTGTAGTCACCTAACTCCTCCTCTTGTTCTTTACCTTGCTCGAACAGCCAGACAATGTTTCATTGTTTCCTTGATCGTCTCAGATACTGTCATTAATTTCAGGAAGGAGCAAGGATTGAACATATATTACATAACATTTTCCTATCAGTCCAAATTCAATCTGGCCTCAACATTAGTGCTCAAAAAATTGCTTAGCAATGACTCCAAGTATGGAAGAAGCACTCATACCTCACCATGGAGTTTTGCTCCTGAATTTTATCTTTCATTGAAAAAAATTGCTTCCAGCAGTGTCAGGACAGAAAGCACTAAAGCAAGTAGAGAAAATGAATGGTATGCCATGAGTAATGGATGAAACCTTCCTCATCCACTACGAGAAAGTTTGCTGAGATGTAAAAAAGAGCAAAGAGGAACGTGGTCCACAATTGTGGGGTCAAAGCAAACAGACAGCAGAATGTCTGTAGAACAAGAGGTTTTTTGAGACAAGACATCACACTGAAATGTGTAGAGGGTTTATTTATTTCTGAATCCAGCATCTAATGTTTGACAGGAGTTTTGAACAGTAATATTCTTTTGCTACAGCATTTACCTCCTTACTGAGGCAGAATCCAAGCTGTATCACACTGGGGGAAGTGTTAATGAAGTCTGGACAGAGAGAATTCTGGTCTGTGCTTGGAATTGTTCATTCTTTTGTGGCAGGAAGGTGAGTAACTTCTAAGCGTGGCCCTTTAGACTCTTGTACTGGAATGAGAGCCTGGTCTCATGTGATCAGAAAGAAATGAGAATTTAATTCAAAAAACACTTCATATTTCCTTCCCCCCATCTCAACAGAAAATGGGTAAAAGAAGATGCTGAGGAGTCAGAGCTCAGGGCTCCCCGACTTTCCACAATTTCACTTTGTCGTTTTTCTAAAGAGTGATTTGCTTATAATAGCACATCCTAAAAAGAGCCCTGTCGATAGCACAGGAGCCACAGAGAGGGTTCCTGCAGTACAGCTCATTCAGAGTCTTCCCCAGGTGCAGGAGGAGGTGTATGGTGGGATATATCAGCCTTCAGGGTAGCATCACCTACTGTGTCTCACGCCCACTGGCTCCCCAGGACTCAGGAATTCTTCCAAACTAATAGGAAAACAGATTTCTTGGCAGTTGAATACTGTGAAAGCACCACTGAAAACAGATGAGCTGGCCAGGTAGGAAAAATACCTCTGCTTCCTTCCAGTCGGACCGTGGCAGCCTTTGGAGCCAGAACCGCGGGCGTGCCTGTGCAGACCAGCTGCTGTTTAAGAGATAAACAGCAACATTACTCTTAGATCAAGGAAGGGATTATTCACATCACTCTTAATGACATATTGCGCCAATAATCTCTAAAACTGTGAGTTTTGCCTTTCACATAACAGAGCTGGATTTTATTCTAGTTACACTTTCAGGGATCCAAACATAAAAGTGTCCTCTGCGGCCTGTCAAGGTGGCTCCAATTCTCAGCACGCCGTGGAGTTCAGGTTCCCTCATTTCACATGCAAGCCCCTCATCATTTAGCCATTTAGCAGTTTGGAGAGCACAGTGAAGGAGGGTGGGTACTGGCTCTGAATGCAGTTCCTCCGAGTTCACAAAGCTGGCGTTATCAGCCAGGAGCAATCCCAGCTCTGCTCCAAGAATCACTTAAATCATTGCTATGCTGGTGGAGCTGTGGGAGGGGAGCACGCAATGCTCACACCCCTGCATTATTATTATATAAAGGCTGGCACTGATCTCCATTCTAATGAAAACAAACCCAGGGTTTTTTTCAAAACAACCATTTGGCGCTTAATTTTCAAATCCACAGCCCAACTGCACCTGGCTGGGTGCCCATCACCATAGAGTTATTTACATATTTTCCTCCAGCAGCTGTGGTAACCTGTTCTGTTCCTCGTGTCTGGCCAGGCTGGCTCAGCCTTTGTCATGGTCTCACTGGAGAGAAATATTTCAGTCTTGTGCTATTAAACAAACAAACCAGCTCCCAGTGTGTTGGGAGTTCAGTTTTTAGTGTAGAAATGTCAAAGCAGAAACCTTCGGCTCCCCTTTGAAAGAGAATTATCTGCTTATCCCATCATGCACTGTAACATGCTACATGCACTTGGGAGTGCTGATTCCTTAAGCCAGAGCTTCTGTCAAAGGTAAAGTTTACAGAGTCAACATATGTGAGAAGGAAGGAGACAGGCCTATGGAGATAATGAGGTATGGGCATGGGATCAGTCTCTCTTGGACATATTATGTGATTAATCAAGGAGATTAAAGGAATGCTTTCTGCAACTCCAAAGTGTGCTCCACCCAAGATCTCAAAGTATTTTACAAAGGATAATTCATTAAGCTTTATAATAATCTTGCAACAAAACTAAGATGACCATGAAGCTTATTCAGTTAATGTCTGTATGTCTTGAATTTCATGGAGTAGCTCTTTGAACCTGGCTTTCAGGTCACAGAATAACAGAATCACAGATTGGTTTATGCTTGGGTTGGAAGGGACCTTAAAGAGATTTGCTTGGATGGAGTAAATGAGCAGGAGCTACAGCAAATGAGGAAAAGCTTTTGTTTGATGGAGATATTTGCAGTCTTCCTCTGCACTGCTAAACACCAGTTCTGTGTATGAGAATAGCATAGATTTGTAGGACTTGTTTTACACAGTCTGGAGAAATCTTGAATGCACAAGAAAAATCAGCTTCAGCATGGCTTTATGTAGTGTAGTGTGACAGGCTGGAATGCAGAAAACTGTGCCCTGGAAAGATCAGGGCCATTCCTCTCTTGGGGGCTGGATGGATGTCCTCGCTGGGTGAGTACTCTGCCCAAGTGCAAATATTTAAGGCTAGGCCTGCTCTGACTGAACCTCTGAGATTCTTCAAGTGAAAAAGGTATAACCCCTTGGAATCCAGAAAAGTAACTCCTGGGTTCAAAGTGCTGAGCTTCCCAAACTGTAGAGAACTAACAAGTGGCATGGATTCACTGATTCCCATGTGCCAAGGAGGCCAGGCCAGTTCTCCTTCAATATATCAGGAAATATTGCCCCAGTTTACAGCCACAGTGTCCACCTCTGTCTCTCCCAGCAGTATGGACAGACCTGTGATACTCCCATCATGAATGATTCAGAGCATCATCCATCTCTGGGGATTTACTCACACCACTAACAGAGATGATCCCCAGCCCAGTGCAGGTGTGTGCAACCCCTGTGGTACATATGGCCACATCCTTAAGGCCTGCTTGAGGTCTAGAAGCCATTTGGCAGTTGACTTGGAGAATGGTCTACCTGAAAACACCTGTCTGATGTGTGAGACTCATACTCAGCTTTAAACAGTGGGATTAATCTGGTATTTGCTGGGTAATAAGGAAGGAGTTGATAAACCATGGTGCAGCTGTCACTTGGGTTTGCATTTTTATAACACGTTTGGAGTGGGAAGCCAGCGAGTGCTAGGAAACTGCAGACACTTTAATGGCCTCAGAATGGAGGAAGGCAGAGATCAGTTTGAGGTGACATGGTCAGTGAGGCCATTGGCAGCTTATACTGACGATTTAACTTAAAAAGCAATAAAGAGTTAGGTCAGTGATGCATGGTGGACATTGTGTAGATGAGTCGCCACTTGCAGGAGTAAGAGCACCAATGGCTAGAAGTGTGCATCCTCTCTTCTGTGCCAGTGTTGTGCTGGTCTGAACTGGATTGGAGGAGCAGAAGCTCAGATCTGCTCAAGCCTGTCAAGTTTGCAGAACATAAATCACTATTTGCCCTCTCTACCTCTGCTATGCAAATATGTTTGGATGGTACATCACTGGCTGTTCTAGTTTAGTGGCCATCCCATCCAGTGGCAGGGTCTGGAGAACTGGCCTGAGGCCAGTGGTGAGAATACCTCTACCCTACATCCGGCAAGGAGCTGGGAGTCCTTCTGGTGTAGTGCCTGGGCACTTCAGGTGCCTAGAGGTGCTCAGCCAGCCTCTGGATATCTTTGGCTTCATGACTAGGTCTCCCACAAGGAGAAAATTTTGTGTGAAGAATCCACGCTTTTGTGGGCCACACATGGGCACTGTGACTACTGAGCCCTTTACTTCTGCTCCATTGTTACAGAAATCTCTTGAATCTTGTTTACTTTTTGTTTAGTTTTCTCCTTCTCACCCTGCACATTTCTCCTTTGGTGTCAATGACAGGCAGCACCCTGGCCATGCCAACCAATTAATGACCAATTTTCCTGTTTGTTCTTGTCAAAAATACCTTCTCATGTAAAATAAATAGCAACATTTGCTTTCTACAGAACTCTGCTGTTGGAATATATACAAGGAAGAACTGTCTCGGTTTGAAAAACAGGTGCCTGCTAAGAGAGGTTGAACCCTCCCTTAGAGTAGAAAATGTGACCCTCCTTCACTCCAAATTATTTGAACTTCGAAATCAGGGGCTCTCAGGCAAAGGTATGGGGAAAAAGGAATAACAGTTTTTTACTAGTATCTATAGCAGAGTCAACAAGCAATAACAAGGATAATAACGAACAAACAAAACCAGAAACCATTAGCAGGTGTCCTTTGGGCTGCCACGCACTTTCCTGTGTGGTGTAATCACGGTTGCCAGCAGCAGGGGCCCTGTGGAGCTCCGGCCGGGCAGGGCAGGTGCGGTGCCTCCCGAGCAGCAGCAGGGGCGCTGTGGAGCAGGGCCGGGCAGGGCAGGTGCGGTGCCTCCCGAGCAGCAGCAGGGGCGCTGTGGAGCTCCGGCCGGGCAGGGCAGGTGCGGTGACTCCCGAGCAGCAGCAGGGGCGCTGTGGCGCAGGGTCGGGTCGGCCTCACGCCGTTGGTAATGGCGGGCAGGCTGGGAAGCAGGCCGGCAGCTCGGAGCGGCGAACGGGGCGGCAGGGGCTGGGGCTGGTTCTCCCGGGCTAGCCAGAGGTGGCAGGGACTCTGTAGTCACGGCAGACACCGCGGTCTCATGTGGTGAAAACGGGGCGGGCGGCAGGAACAGCCGGGCTTCCCCCGCAGCTGCTGCGAAATGCAGCAGGGAAAAAATGCACGCTCCCGGTGGGAAAGAGGTTGGATCCCACGCCTTTTCCCCAGCCAAAAGCTCACCCAGCCAGAAGGAGAAGGCAGAGCACGGTTGGATCTCCCACGGTCGCAGCCAAAAGCCAGAAAGCAGTCCCTTTCCTCCCGGTGTCCAGTGTCTGTGTCGAACCTGTGTCGGTCCCAACGAGGTGTCGCTCAGGCCACACAGCCTCCTCCTCACCACACCCAGCCATAGTCTTTGTCTCTTACAAAAGACTTAATAGCTCTGAGCACCTAGCCATTTGTCTCCTAGTAACAGGGATGGAGAAAAAATTCCAATGCCCCCAACCCCTGACAAGGACCAACACCTCCTTGGGAGGCGGATACTCCCATTACTATCATCTTCCCAGGAAATAGCCTCGCCGGGTTGTCCCTGCAATCGCTGGCCTGTTGGTGAGTCTTCCTCTGAATGAACTCACTCTAGGAAGGACCTCCCTTATGCAATTCCCCCATCTTCCTCAACCTTTGCATCATTCTTGCTGCTTTTCTGACTTCATCTGGCTTGAGCACCTCAGTGCCCAGTGGCTGCTCCCTGCCCTGCAGGAGGTCACAGGTATGCCCCAGACTCTGCAGATGCCCCTAGCCTGCAAGGATAAAGCGTGGGCAGGTAATCTATCCATGCAAACAAGGAGCAAGAAATGTTAGAGTTCTAAGCCTTTGCTAACCATGCTTTGTCATGAGATCAGTCATAAAAAACTACTTTGTAGCTGCCTGGTGGCATATGGTGCAAGCAAACAGCACACAGCTGAGAGCCAGCTCACACAGAGCTGCACCTCTGGAATAGTGTCACAGGAGATTGAAGAGGAGCTCTTCTCACCTCCACCGTGGCCACTCAAAGCCCTCATGCGGTAGGTAAGAGATGTGCCATTGCTCAGTGGGAGTCAGTCTGGGCAGGCAGTGTCCAAACAGCTTCTCTTACAAAAAGCACCTGGAGCTGCTCAGGTAAATGAGCACAGGTCACCTCAGAAAGCTTGTGCCAGAATGGTGGAGGATCCTTCACACAGGCATTCTGCCTCTGCAGACATGCCTCCTTCTCTGCAGCACCTACATAGGTCCTCCTGCACAGGGCACAGCAGTTTGCAGCCATTGTCCCCTTCACTGGCTGTGACTGCTGTCCATTGTCTTTTGTCCATGCCACAGACGGAGCACCTCAACCCACCTTCCCCTCCGACCTCCCCTTCACAGTCAGGTTCCCCACAGGCTTGTGCTGGCAACGCCTTCTCCTGTGCCCTGCTCCTGCACAGCAAAGAGCTGCACGCTGGGCCTGGAGGAGCGCTCCTGCCTGGGCCCAAAGCACCATGCCCGGGTCAGGGAGAGGCGTGGGGGGGTCAAGAACACACTGAGCTAGAAATGAGGGCCAGCTTCAAACCTCTGTCTGAAACCTGAGGTCCTCACAGGCTCCACTGAGATGCCAGTTTGTGCTCCTGCCTCTCTCTGGAAGCTCTTAATGGCTGGATAGCCCAGGACCCCACCGGCACAGAGCAGACAATTGGGCAGAGTTCATCCAGTCTCCTGGCACTGCCCAATGGGGCAATGCCCCCTTGCTGCTCCCCCCACACCATCCAGCCTGCTCCCCCTTGACAGCAGTGACTTTCAGGGAGGGATTGAGGCATGGGCTCATCCCCACAGAAGCCATTCCTAGCTACATGGCATCCGGCCACTGCAAAGCATTGGCCACCTTGTAAAAGGCAGCAGGAATACAAATGGAACTTACATTTGTCCAAAGTGACTACTTCCAAGGGAAATCTCTGGGTCTGTAAATGGCTTTTCCCACCTGATAAGGGTAAAACCTTTCCATCCCCAGCAAGACCAGCAAGGAAGAAAGGTCAGTATCACCATGGTCCCACCATGCAGGGGAGCAGCAGTGTAAGACCCCCTGTACAGTGGCTGTAGGGGATACCCCTTTTGTGTGGGTCTCTAAGAGAAGGCAGGACATTGGCTTCCCAATGACAGAAAAAAAGGTGATTTACCCAAGGATATACTTTTCACTTGGAAGTGATGAGCAACTTGGAAGACCAAAACTAAGGCATCTATACTTGCAGAAGTGGATACAAAATTAAGGAATTCCATCGCATGGCAGCAGAGGTGAGGCTGTTAGCGTTACAAGTGTTACAAGGCCCAGTGAAGCCCTAGAAGGGTTAAATCCTCTCCTTCAGCAGACAGGAGCAGCCTGCCTGAACTGGCAGCTGCAGATGGTTCCTCTGCTCAGGGAGAACAAGCAGTTGAACTGGTCAGGTGGTCAGAAACCATAATTCAGGAGAGGCTTTAAGGCACAAGCAAGGGTTGTTTTGCGGTTTTTCCTAGAGCAGCTGGATTTGGGAACAGTTGCTGTCTGTGGCAACATGGGTGACAGCTTTAGCAGTGTGCATGTGCTATAAAAGAAGACCTTGCACAAAACAGAACATCAGAAATACAGGCAGCCTTCCCTGTTCATGGGTGCTATATGTAGTGACCAGGGAGCTGCTGCAGGGGCAGCTGCCTTTCTCCTCCACACAGGAGGGCAGTTTCATGGCTTCTCTGTGTGTGTCTGTGTCCATGCACATGTGCTGCTCCAGAAGGGAGACCATGGCTTGAACAGAGCTGCTGGTGCCCTTGCTTGTGGGGTGATGTAGGAGAAGGATTTAGCCTGCTGTTTCTTCTACTGGTTTTGGTGGTAGAGGCTGTTGTTTTCTGATCTGGCTGAGAAGTCTTGCAAGTTATCAAATACTTCTGGGGGATATTGTCTGGATCTTGGTTTACTTACAAACAGCAGCATTTTCTTTAAACTCAGGTTCTAACTATTTCACTTGGAAGACCCAAGGACCAATGTGAAAACTGTCCTGTGATGTGATGTGCAGAGCAGTGTTTTGTTTAAAAATGTGCTTGAACCTAACTAATAAACCACCACCAAAGACAATAGTTCAAGTCTCTGATTCCCTCAAAGCAGGGCTTAAAACTCTGAGAGAGCCAGTGAGGAACACAATAGCCATGCAGCACAAGGCAGCCGGCGGCTGGCCTGGCTGAGCTGAGATCGCTGTAGCAGCTCCCCGGGCTGCAGCAAACACCGTGTGGGAGAGAGACAGCATCCAAAGGCAGCAGGATCATTCCAGTGGGAGAGGGCTGTTTTTATCAAAAGAGGTAGCAGTGAGGACTCTGCGGTGACCTTTACTTCCCTACCAAGGAGTTTAAGCAAAGAAGCCTCAGTTTGGCTCCAATTGCTCCCTGGATGGTTCTATCACACACCAGGAACTCCTCCACCTCTATCATCTCACCAACAGAGGCTGAACAGATCCTTGTCCAGCTCTCTCCTGCCCAAAACAGGATGCCAAAAGAGCACAGTGGAGCATTGGTGGCAACTACCATCAAGCGCCCAAGCAGGGCCAACACAGCACTCCATGCCCATAAGAGAGGTCTTGCTCATCATCATCACAGGTCTTGTGTCTCACAGCCACAGCCACTTCTTAGCTGGTAAAGAGAGATGTTATCATTTCTGTTGTCCCTTTCCCAGAGCCATGTTCTTTTCAGAGCCATGTTCTGTTGTGGTGCATGGGAGTATTTCCATCCCTGACTGAGAGGACCAGAGTTGCAGAAATACTGTGTGTGATGAACCTCATGCAGAGATTTTTGCTGACTGCTGGTGTAAGTAATTATTTCCTGGAAGACAGAGAGGCTCCACCACTTGGGAAAACACCCTGTATGGACATGTCAAGCACAGGGCAGAACCACTCAGCCCTGAGCCCTGCAGAAGTGAGTGGGGCTTTCAGCTGTTTGAGATCCAGAGACCTGAAGTGGGACAGCCAGAATGCACTGGGGAAGGGGCATTTCCAGAAGAAACCAGACATTGAGAACAACACCATCTCAGTGCAAAGGGAAAGCCTCTGGCTACCTATGGGAGTGGTGCTGAAGTTCTTTCACACTGGTTGCTATGCATATTTTGGTAATTAATGTAAGACAGTAGCCTCTGAATTTAAGGTAGCCTGGATTTCGGCATGAGGCTGGGCCTGTGTCCTGCCTGCCTTCCCTACGACCAGCGCCTACCAGCCTCCTTGGGACTGCTGCCTTACAGGGTGACCCATGCTGCTTGATGGAAGACATCTAGCACAAAATCACATCTGGATCTTGGTAAATGCAAATACCTGCATCTTGCAAGGCCTTGGCCAAGAAGAGGTAAGACAGGCGGAGCACTGCTGAGCAGCATTAGGCTACTGTCTTGCCTGCCCTCCTCCCTTCTGGGGAGATGATTCAGTTAATACTTGGCATCAATGGGTAAAGGGCTTCCCCCACTGTGCCAGGTATGGGAGCACATCCTGTGAGAGCATCTTTCATCCGATGTTACACAACAGCTTGTTGGTGAGTACAGGCTTCACAGTGACCCTCTGGGAATTCTGGCTCCCCTAGCAGGAGGGAAGGGAGCTCTGCCTTTCCATAGCTGCAAGTGGTGGATCTCTGAAGGTGTGTGTGGCTTTTTGGCCATGATGTCATGAAGGGAGCTGGTTGGAAGAGGAACGCAGTCAAATGGACAGGTGGAAATCAGTTTGTAGCTGGTGTGTCAGCCTGCCTTAAGAACGCATACCTCTGCAGTGAGCAGGATGAGCTTCAGGTTCAGAAGAAAATGGGGTCCCAGGCACCACCATTCAGCTGTGCATCCTGTGCCTCTGTCAGGCGGACCATAGGTTGTACTGATTCTGTACTCAGAAAAGAGGAAGGACACTAAATAAACTTCATTTGTCTTGTAACAGAGAAAGGCTCTGTCTTGCTTTGAAAGACAGATGCCTGCCAAGGAAGGCAGGAACCTCCCTTGGAATAGAAAATGTGACCCCCTTCCTTCCAAATTATTGTAACTTTGAAATTACAGGGCTTTCAGGCAGAGATAAGGGAAAGGAATAGCAGTTCTCTACTAGTATATATATGTGTGTATAACAAGGCAAACAAACAGCACCGGCAGCAAGAACCAACAGAACAGAACAGAACCGCACCCAGGGCCGGCCTCTCTCGGCCGCCGGCACCTTCCCCCGGCGCAGTTCCGCTCCCGGCCGGCAGGGGCGCTGCGGGCTCCCGGCCCTGCGGGGCGGAGGCGGTGGCTCCCCGCGCCGGCAGGGGGCGCTGTGCGCGGGCTCGGCCGCCTCGCCACACGGCAATGGCGGGCGAGGCAGCGGGAGAGAGGGAGAAGGGGCTTTCCCTCACAGACTCACGGGGGCGGCCGGGCTCAGTGCCCCTCGGGAAGCTGAATGGGCTGCAGCAGGAGCCTCGGAGCGGCAGCTGGAACGGCAGGGACGAGCAGACCCCGGAGGGGCAAACCAAGTGTAGCTAAAACTCTGCACCTGTGCCAGGGCCTGCAGGGGCGGCCGCNGGAGCCGTGGGGAGTCCCGGCAGGCAGGCGGTGCGGGGTTCCAGTGTAGCAAAGAACCCGGAGCAGTGGGAGCGAAATGGTGGGACTGGGCAGCAGCAGCCAGGCTCCCAAACACGGTAGGGAGAGGCTCCCTCAGAGGGGGCGGGGGGCTCGGAGTCCCGGGTTTTCCCCTGAGGCACCCCAGTAGATGGTGAGGGTCCTTTCCAGTGAGGTAGGGTGTTGATAAGGTCCCGGTGCAACAGCTGCTCATACGAGCAAAAGCCTCACTTACGGTAGGAGAAAACAGTAATGGGCTGGACTCCACAGTGACAGCAATAGGAGCAGGTCAACTGTTCCCTTTGATCCCAAGAGGGAGAGAGAGGGGAGCGGAGCCCAGCCCCTCATCCCCCAGCCAAAATCTCGCAGTATCTTTGCCCTTCCAAAAGCCCCCCAGCTATGAGAGTGCAGCTGCACCCTTCTCCCCACCTTGGCCACTTCTTTTGTCCCTTAAGAACCGGTTGTTACTGTTTCTTACCAACAGATGGGAGAAAAATCCCTGAGAGAAAAAGAGAAGCACAGTCCTAACCTTCAACAGGCTCTGTTCATAAACCTGGTGCAGCTGGGGAAGGGTAAGGTGCTGCACTTTTCCTTCTTTCCTCAGTCTTTAGCCAGGTCAAGATGAACCCTGGCTTTTCCAGTTCTGTTCCTGATGTCCGTGTAATGCCTGTATATGTCTCTTGGGTAGTTTTGATGCCGCCCCCACGTTCTTAATTTTTGTATTTAAATGTGGTGCAGGATTCTCCACTCAGTCAGTCTGGCCTCCTGTTGTACTTGCTCAACATTGGGATGGATCACTCTTATACTTGTTCTCCATTGGTTAATCAGAAACTGAAGTGGCTGTTTAACATCTACCTGAGCTCACTTCTACTTCTCCAGGCCGAAAAAGACTCATTCCTTCCACTGCTCCTCATGGGACATATGCTCCAGGCCTCAGATATCTTCATGGCTTTCCTCTGAACTTATTCCAGTTTATCAAAAAGTTTTTCTTGCATTGCAAGGCCTGAACACAGCACCACTGGTGTGATCTAATGAGTGCCATTTAAAGGGAGCAGTCCCTTCCTGGCCCCTGCCAGGTGCATCTGTCCATGCAGCCCAGGACATTGCCGCAGCAGTCAGGACACACTGCAGATGTTCAGCCTATTTATGGTCCACTGAGTCCTCCATGGCCATCTCAGCAGAGTCAGTCTGTCCCAGCTTCGGATTCAGCTCCAATCCCAAGGCTTCCTCTACCTTACCTACCTTTTCTCTGCCCCCCTGTCCTCGGGCTCACCTGATGGGTAAAATCATCCTTGTTATGTCTCTGGGAAAGTAATAAGGCAAAGAGTGAAGAGCTGTAATGCAGAATCCAAAGAAAGATTCAGAGATGCAAACCATTTGCAAATGCTGGGAATGTGGGAGAAGACATTTAGCAATGTTGGAATGGGGCAAAAGCTTCTGGAAACTAAAGCTGTTAGGGACTTGTGCAGGCAACAATGGGAGGCAAGAACCCTTGTCTTGGGGAAAAGGCAGTTTTGAGGGATGTCCAGTGCAGCACAGAAAGGTCAAATGATGAAAAACCCAAGGGAAGTTTGGTAACTGTAGATCCATATGTTTCTGCATGAATGGAAAAGATGTCCTGAGGGGAAGGTAGCAATAGTCAGGGTGTGAGAGGGAAGAGCCCCATGAGCTGCTGGTGGTGGGTTGGTGCTCACAGACCAGGCAGTGGGAAGCAGCAGGTGCCGCCTCCTCCTCTTCCAGGCAAGCACTTATTTGAAGGCCACTTGTACCTGATGAGGTCACAGAGCAAGAGCAGGGGAGGGCCCTTCTTCAGCACATCCAGAGCTGAGTGAGCAGCCACGCTAAGGTAGCTCCATGCACATTAGCAGTGGCAGGAAAGGTGACAGGAGAGGTGACACCTCCTCTAGCCTGGGGCTCTGGCAGCTCCTCCTGTGAGGAACCCAGAGCTTGTGGGTGGGGACACCTTTAGCTGTCCCGTGTGATAGTTCTCAGTAGCAAAGATCGTATCAAACTCGTGTTGATTTTAGAGGTGCAGATTGACAATAAATTTGGCAATTGTAATTTTTCTTTGTTGACTTTCAGAAACATTCGTAAGTATTTCAGAAAGGCCGTTCCTTCTGCCTGTGTAGGAGAGTCACCCCCACCCTGCGGACGACTGTTCATACTCTGCCCTCCTGTGGAGAAAGGCATCGGAGTCAGACTTGTCCCACCGTCTAAGCCTCGAACATTCCTCACTGCTGGAATCCGTGCCGTGAGAGGGTGACACAGTCCGGCGGGTCCGAATGTGTGCGCCGGTACCAATGCCCTGCGGTGAAAGGAACCGGCCCTGCAAATGGAGCTCTACAGCAGGATGTAAAGTTCTGTAATTTGATTTAAAAGCTAAGATTTTCAATTTTTGAACTAATACTTTCAAGTCAATATTTTCAATGTCAACAAATTAAACAGAATTGTCTTTGAAAGCAGAAAACAGTTGAGTTGCACATGTTCACCTCAGTTCTCTTTCAGAGGTAAGAAAATCCAGTATCTTTTATTCCAACAAAATCGTTTGATCCATTCTTTCAGATTAGTCTGTCAAACCTTATCAGATTCCCGTCAAGCGATACCAAAGCCATAATTTATGGGGAAAAAGTCCGTGAGCGCGGGGCCGGGCGGCCCTGCGGGGTCTGTCCCCACACGCGCGCCCTAAGCCCCCCGGCCGCAGCTGAGGGGGGAAGCAACAGTTCTGCCGGAGCCCCGCCGCGGAGTGATCCCCGCCCCGCTGTCCCCTCACACCCGCGACGGCCCCACCGCAGGGTGACCCCCGCCCCTCACAGCGCACCGCCGGCGTCGCCAGGGGGCGCCCTCGGCCCCGCCCGCCGCCGGAAGCTGCCCCGTCCCGGCGTCCCGCGCGCGCTCGGTTCTCCCGGCGCGGCGCCATCGTTGCGGCGGAGGGGAGGTTGGGTGGGGTCGTGTCCATCCGCGTCCATCGGGCCCAGGCGTCGCAGCCATGGCCATCCGCTACCCCATGGCCGTGGGCCTTAACAAGGGCTACAAGGTGACCAAGAACGTGTCCAAGCCCCGGCAGTGTCGCCGCCGCGGGGTGAGTACGAGACTGCCGGCGCGCGGTGCCCCGGTCCCGCCTCTGTCGCGGAGGCCGAACGGGCCCGCTGCCCACGGGGCGCAGCGCGGTTGTGTTGGTGTGTCCGGCGCGGAGCCGCTCAGCGCCTCCGGCCCCGTCCCGCGGGCTGCGGCTCGGCGCTTTCGCTGTGGGGAGACGGGAGGGCTCAGAACCCGCGCGCTGCCCGTGACTGAGGGACGGCCGGGGTTCGGCCGGGCAGGGCACCAGGCGGCTGTGAAAGCTGTGTGCCTTCTAGAGTCTCTCTTATTCTGCTTCTCTTGGTAATACAAGGCACTCCCCACAAAACTGCCCGGAGTTTCCCTAGTCGGAGCTATCCAGGTCCATTGGATGTTGCTATAAGACATAAATGCATCTGGGCCTTTTATCCACTCTGATTAAATGCTCTGTGTAGCTGTGGTGTCCGACGTGTGTTGCAGTGCAAACCCTGGGTATTTCATGGTCCTGTTTTTTTCCATAAATGCTGGTCCATGCCAGTGTGTGACACATCTGGTCCCGAAACTGAAGACAGTCTGGCACACCTGGCCAAGCTCACGTGCTCCGTAGCATCTGCCAGGGATCAGGTGACCGTGGGACATGCCAACAGCGTGGGCTGGTTTTGGGGCCTAGCCAAGAATATTCCACAGCCCTTTGCATCAGCCAGTGTATCCGTGCCTTGTAACCTGTGTATTCCCTCCCTTCCCACAGCGCCTGACCAAACACACCAAGTTTGTGCGAGACATGATCAGGGAAGTCTGTGGTTTTGCACCCTATGAGCGACGTGCAATGGAGTTGCTGAAAGTGTCCAAGGACAAACGTGCTCTGAAGTTCATTAAGAAGCGGGTGGGTCAATCAACTAACAAGGATGGCAGAAACGATGTCAGCTTTCTGTTTTCTGCCTTCCCCTAGGAGTATTTGGCTTTTTAATTAATTATCTTTATTTTTTTCAGTTGTTTTGGAAGTTATTGGTGTAATATGGTGGAGAGAGTATTCCTTGGGTTGGGTGGGAGAGCAAGAGATGGATGCAAAGGTACTTCGCCAAAACGGCCCTGAGCTCAGGGATTTGGGCTTGTCATGCTGTTTTTCCGTGGTTTGCATGTCTGGTGTGGGGAAGATGAGAGCAGCACTGATGGAGGTTGGGTGCCATTAACCAGGGGACTTCAGATGGGGCTCCTTGAGTTGTAATGGTTATGAGCTGAAAGCAGCCCGTTTTGTGTCCCAAATACCTGTGTTGAGGTACTACTGAGACATGATGGCAACCTCCTAGCTGGAGGTTGAGTCCAAGACTACCATTCTGCCTGGTTTTGAGGTGTGTCAGCAGTGACACCTGTAAAAGCCCCAGCCTGTGCTGGGTAAAGACTGACTGCTCTGCTCTTCTTCCTGCAGGTCGGCACTCACATTCGGGCCAAGAGGAAGCGGGAGGAACTCAGTAATGTCCTGGCAGCCATGAGGAAAGCTGCTGCAAAGAAGGATTGAGTTGCACAGGCTGCAGCACAATAAAGTCCTTTCTCCCAAAACCATGGTAGTGAGTGTTCTTGGTTACGTGTACTTCAGTAGGTGCTGCTGGGGGTTGCTGACAAGGTCCTGAACTTCAGCCATCAAGAACTTGGGTCAGTGGTTTATTGTACTTGCGGCTGGAGATGCTGATACTGGTGCTGCTGTGACTTGCTCTAGAGGGGAATCCTCTATGACTATGTGGAGTTTTAAGGATGTGGAAATACCTGGAATAATACCTTCCACATCCTAGTCTGTCTTCAGACCTAGATAGTAGTAGGAGGGAAGTGGGCAAAAATGGCTGTTGAAAATATTAACTACTTTACACTTCTTCCCCAGGGCACATCACATCAGCCCATTCCTCATATGCAGCTTAGCCTGCTCCTGTGTTTTCCCTTGTACCCTCTATTCAGGCCTGTTTTCTGCAGTGTATTAGCAAGTCATGAAAGGCACCTGAAGTCAGCGACAACTGCCTGGACTTCAGTAGCTGGATTCTTTATTCTCCCCTAAGGGCTCCCTTGCTATGGGATGACAAGGGCTGTTCTTCCTGGCTGAGAAAATACTTTTCAACTAGACTCCATGCTATTACTCTTCCTCTCTTTATATTCATTTTTCTTACTGTTCATTGGAAGACAAGTATTCATGTTCTCCAGCCCCCAAGCTTGTTTTTACTGATGTATAACAGTCATATCAACACATTTAATTCCTTTTCTCACTCCCTGAATATGATACAGCTGTTCCAGAGGCACAGGCTATCTGTGGTGCAGCACAGTGCTGACTGCTGATACTGAGCACGTTGTTTGGCCCTGGTCTGCTCTCTTTAAGCCTGGAATTCTTTCTGGTGGTATTGACCTGGTGACTGAACCTGGGAGAACCATGTCCCTTTATCAGCTCAATGTACCATCTCCGCTGAACTATCTTAGGATTTCAGTGTTCTTTCAGCCTAGCCTAGGCTTCTAAGCAGATACAGATTCTGAGAGCTACTTGCTTTCTACCACATCAGGAATAACAGCTGTACATCCATCAGCCTAGCTCTGGGTATACTGTTCAGTCATTTTCCACAAGCCATACTAAAATTTACAGTGAAATAGCTGAAACGTCTTCAGTGGGAGGAAACCAGACTAGCCCCACTGCTGGTGGCTGATAACATATCCATTCCTTTGGCAAAATTGGAAATCCTTTATTGTAGATCGTAATTCAGTATTGAAGACTGGGAAGTACTTTATTCTAGCAGAGCCATAATTCATTTTGGCAGCTGCGCAGCAGCAATAGCTTCATGTCCCACTTCAGGATTGCCCCCGGTCACCCATCTCTATGCGGGCGCCGATTGCTTAGGGACAGACCACCTTCCAGCCATCAGGGCAGGGGCTGTCATCCTCCAGTGAGATCCAGATGTGAAAATGCTATATCAAATACCTCTTTGTAATGCTCCACAAAATGCACTTCCAGTCCTTCTGTAATGAATCCAGCAAGGTCATAATAATCCTTTTTGTTCTCTGATGGCAGAATGATGCAGGTAACACCTGCCCTCTTTGCCTGTGGGGAGAAAAAGTTGGGCTGTCTTGAGTCCTAGGAATCCTTTCATGTACCAGAAACACCCCCATTTCTGAAAGTAAAAGCAGTTATTTAGGAGCATGATCCATCTTTACTCTCATTTTTGGAGAGCACCAAGGGCATTCCTGACAGCTATCACCAGGGTAAAGCACATTCTAGATCCCCCCTCAAGCCCCAAAACACTCTCCAGTGCCATCTCAGCTGCAGGGACAGATGAGGGGGAGGCATTTTAGTCGGACTATGTCAGCAGCTTGGGGGATTGTTTAAAACATTCCTACTATTTTACAGAGTTTTAAGTGTCTGTTCCAGCCTGGGTGAGGATAAAGCCTAGGATGAAAGCAAGAGTTAGAAACAGCTTATCAGACCAACCTACCCAATCAATACCCTTAGCACAATTCGACAGAACCTTTTGATAGAGCACGGGAAGCAGAGCTGCTCCTCCCAGGACAGGTTTGTAGCCATCGCTTCAGGGGTGATCCTGTGTTTAGGCCTATGGCCACTCACGCTCCTGCAAGTGCAGCCAGTCAGTGTCATAGTGCAGGTTAGTCCTGTACTGACTGCTACAAACAACTACTCATTTTTAAGTCATTTAAGGAAAAGAAATCACACTGCACAAGGCTGTAGCCCAAATATATCTGGGGACAGAACACTGATGTGGAGCCCCAGCTCAACAGAGGAAGACCTAATAACATTCTTGACAGAAAAATGTGTGTGGTGCAAGGCTTAAGTAGGCCAGAATTGTGCAGGTGAAAAGTATGGAGAGAGATTCAGCACTTGGAATTCTGAAAACTGTAAAAGGTTGAAACCAAAAATACGAGACACTAGATCTAAGTTCCTTCCATCTAAAACAGACATCTATATGAAGTGTCAGACAAATTCACACTGGAACTAGGGAACAGAGCCTTGATTTTAAGAATGTACCTTAGGGATCAAATCTCCACTGGATGCCCTCCTTAAACAGGTAATTCAACACAGCACAGGTGATTGACCTGTGCTAGTTTGACAGAGCAGACAGCTCTGACAGCCAGTTAAAGCTGTCAGTCACCTTCAATTCTGCCAGTCTAGGTGGAATTGTGCTAGGCCAACACAGCTGCCCTGGCACAAATCCTGGGGTCCCATCCCTTTCCTCATAGCCAGAGACACAGCCAAGATCACCATGTTCCCCTGCAGGCTTTTCCAACCTGTATATGGAATGAAATCACTGCCTCTCCCAGTTCAAGGAGCCACCTCTCTGGCTGTCCCTGTCCCCACTGAGACCAACCCACAGCTCTCTCCCATGGACAATGCACAAGAGACGAGAAGAGCTCTTACCGCAATAGTCTTCTCCTTGATTCCACCAACGGGAAGAATTTTTCCAGTCAATGACACCTCTCCAGTCATGGCTACGTTCTGCCTCACTGGACAATTCATGGCCAGCGACAGCAGAGCTGTTACTATGGTACATCCTGCGCTTGGTCCATCCTTCGGGGTTGCTCCCTGTTTAAAAAACCAAAGCACAACCCCCCTGCTCATTCAAGAAGTAGCACACCCAGACAATATCCCTGCTCTTGTTTTAACACTGTCCCAATTTCATGAAGCCTCACAAAGGTTTTTGCATGTGTGAGTGATGGAATCCTGCTATTTGAATTGGCTGAATTTATTAACAACTGTGACATTCCTCACCTTATTAATGAGGAATAATCCATGAGTCCACAAAGTGGTTTCTGGCCTGATGCCACCACCAGGCTCATTGGGCTCAGGTCTTTGAATAAGCAACATCAGTGGAAAAAAGTGCACAAACACTTTGAAGCTCTCTGTTAGACTTAAGCCAACCATGGGAACAAGGAACAGAAGTCAACATCACAAGGGGGAGAGTGCCGAGTGTCACAAAGTAGTGGAGGACAATACCAAAAATCATTCAAGGCAGAAACGATAAGTATATAAAGCCCCACAAAAGCCTGGCCTGAACTAGTGACAGTCTGGATTTATCTGAGGTCAAACCTCTTTGAGGTAAAAGCAGAGGAAATACATGTTTGAGAAGTAGAGACAGAGATCATGTCTGCTGTTTTCTCATCTTTCAGGAAATGAATTCACAGACAACAATGCAGTAGCTGGACAGACACAGAGCAAGCTGCAACAAAGACACTGCGCACAGAGCACTCAGTAGTCCAGAAGGAAAGCTTGGGCACAATCACAGTTCAAAATCTGTCTTCAGTAAAGCACCTGCCCAAAGCTGGTTACACAGCATGCGAGCCACTCTGAGCACTGTGTTTTATTTTCAGCCCCAAATATTGGACAAATGCAGTCACTGCCATTACATGGACTAGGAAGCATGGCACAGAGATCAGGAGTAGTATTTCCAATTATGTGTAAATGACTTGAAGCCTTTAAGAAGGCCTGGTAACACAGAGACCTAAATTTTGGTATCCTTGTAACTTCATACAAGCATTTATCCAAATCACTTATCTCCATGTCATGGTTTCCCCACATGCACAACAGCTACAACAAAAGCTTGGGTTTCCTTAGAAAATTATCCAAGCTCCTGTATTCTTGCCACATGCTTGCTGTAGAAAGGAATGGAAACATGGCTCAGAAAAAGACCTTCACAGGAACCTGAAGAAAATGCCTTCATTCCTGGTTTTACTGCTAGAAGAGGGCATTCTGCACAACATATGGACAAATGAAGTGCTTTCCAGCTTTACATCTAGGGGAGCAAACCAGCCTGGCTGCTGTGCATGCTCTGTGAACTCTTGTCTAGGGATGACTTTATGATGTGTATCCCCTATCACCACTCTATGCCCAGAAGATGAATCCTGTGCCTTTAAGACTGGGTGCAAGAGGAAAAAAGACTGAGCGAACTTTTCAAAACAATTTCTCAAGGACACACGCAGCTCTCTCTGGGCTCAGTGGCAGAGAGTGTGGAGGGCAGCGACCTTGCTCTCCAGACAGCTCTCAGCTCCCTTTCTCCAGAGAGAGAGAGAGTTTTCCTGAGACCTTTTTTGGATTTCTTCCTCCTTCTTCTTTTTTGGGACTGTTCTACAACATCGGACCACACCAGGGGAGAACTCCTTTTCCAAGGCCTCCTGGAAGAGGCCCATCGACCCATCTCTGAGGAGGGAAGAGGCCACACCCAAAGAGGACTCCGAATTTTTCCAGGTTTCTCTCCACAGTGAGAGATTTTTTTGTTTTGTTTTGTTTTGTTATTTAGTTTTGTTATCCTTTCTGTGTGTTTGTTGAATAAATAGTGTTTATCTCTTTCACTTTCCTTCGAGGAATTTTTTTCTTTCCCGAACCTGGGTTTGGGGGAGGGGTGGTGGTAACCTGCCTTCCCTCAGAGGATATTTCTCCTCTAATTTGGCCGACCCGGCACAACTCTGCATCAGTTTACCTCTGGCACATGCAAGTGGATATGAGAAGATATAAGAAAGTCATTGTTGGGGTCCTTCTGCATCAGAAAGGCTCTTGCAAATGTGTATGCAATTTTGGCACTCTCTTTCATTACATCTCCTAGTTGCCCTGTTACTTCAAGCGACCCATCCTTGTTCTCCTTGTCTTTGGGTCGCCTTAGGGATGTTTCAATAAACAGAGTGGAACCTCCTAAAAAAAGAAAAGAAAAACAACATCTGAAAAAAACTTAAAGGAAAATTAAACCAGAAGGTTTTGGTGATGCAAAAGCTATGTAAGGCATTTGGAACTGATGCTCTCTGACGAGACACTAGCCCTTGGGTAGAGAACAGCTGAAACCTGTTCCCCAAATACCTTCAGGAAGGACAGCTAGAAATCTCAACAGTCTCCATTCATTGCTTTTTTGGCCTTCATCTTCTAAGAACACAGATGCAATCCCTATTTAATGGAAATAATCAAGTTCTTATAATGGTTTCAGGTTTTTTGCTTCCTCCAGAGAGTAAGCTGAGTTCGTATCATAAAACACTTTTAGCCACTTCAGTTCTCCAGTGCCAGGTATTTATTTACCTTTTCCACCATACTGATAATTTCCCTCTTAATTACTTTAATTCTACCCAAGGTCCATTTGAATATGCAGAGGTCATCTCCTTTGCTTTGTGCTGTATTTCCATCCTGTAGTGCACATAAGCTCCCAAGTTACTAGGTGAGTAACCCAATGAACGGTAAGCAGCGAACTGCACCCACCCCACAGAGTGCTGGAACACCTGTACCTACCCTCAACATCAAAAGCCAAGTCAGTGTTGCACATCACTGACAAGACACAGCATTCCTCAGCTGTGCTGTGTGTCACAGTGGCACCTCCTGCTGCTGTTAAAGGAGCAGACCAGATCTTGTCCTCTCTGAAAAGCCTTACGCTTTTAGTCACTGCTGTTCCTAATGTATGTCATTTGTATGGGATATGGAGCTTAAGGAGAAAACATGCTGGCCCAAAGCTAAGATGAGCCTGGGTAAGGCCATAAGAAAGGCTCCCTTCTTCTAGGAAGTAATATTCAGGATCCAAAAGCCAAAGGAAATTCCTTTTACGGGTGCCTGTAGAAGAATGTCACTGGACTCAGTTCTGTTTGACTATCACATTCAATTTTTGAAAATTATACAGAAATGTAGACATTAACCCAAAATTAATTTTGTCTCACCCATAGCTGTCCAGGCCAGACCCATTACCACCCCTGGGGGAGTGGTTTCATACATGCGATCCACAGTGAAGATGGGCTTTCCTACAAAGTCCTGTAGGTTTTCAGGTGTTACTTGGACCGTCTCTGCTTCTCCACTCACAATTTTATAGGCAGATTTCCTCAATACCTGGGTGAGATAGTAATTTATCTTTGTAGAAAAAGCTGAGAAGGCTGATGCATAATGGTCACAGTTACACATAACTTTCCCTCACCTTTTCTACTTGTTTCTGCAGATTCCTCACCCCACTCTCTCTGCAGTACTGTTTGATGAGAACAGTCAGGACATCTGATGTGATTTGGGCTTTGTTTCCATCCAAGCCACAGAGAACTCGTGCTTGAGGGACCAAGTATCTCTGAAAGAAATAATCCCCCACATCCTTCTCTTAGTATTTGTGACAAAAGCCTGGTGGTTCCAATTCACTCAATGCTGTTAGCTCAATGCTGCTTTCTGGTGTCCACAGCCTATGGAACACTGGAGTTATTTTAACTGTGTGTTCAAATCAAAGGAACTCTGACCAAAATACCATGTGCCTATTTTTTTTGGACAAAGCTGGATGTAAATATGTAAGCCTGAATCTGCCAAAATAAATTTATCAGATGTAATTCACATAAAGCACAACAGTGGTTTCTCTTACCTCTGCAATCGCAAGTTTCTCTTCTGCTACATATCCTGACACATTAATCACTTCCATTCTATCCCGCAGTGGCTCTGGAATGGTTTCTGTTACATTGGCAGTACAAATAAAAAGTACCTGGAAGCATTACAAGATCCTATTAAGCACTTTCATTAGTCTGCTGCTTTACTCCAAGTACTAGTTCCTAAGTTCTGCGTTTCTCTGTCTGAAGGGCTAGAGCAAGATCACCTTCTCTGTGGAATTAGTTTTTATTAGAACTTTTGGATTTTAGAATGATGTAATAGCATGTTCCCTACCCCCCAAAATAAACATTTAGAAATACACAATGCACAAACTGGGAAATCGGAATGGTTTGATAGGGACCAGGAAACCGGAGATCTAGAACTCACTCAGAAGTTCTTTCTACCTTGTAGGAAACTATCACAGAATGACCCTATTATCTATACCTATTCCTAATACATCAACTCTGCAATTATGTCAGCTGCACAAAATGTGCAATGGTGTGTAAAGACGACCAATTTCAAAAGCTTCATAGCAGCATAGGCCACCTCCCTTGACAGCAGCTCTGCCAATCATTATGTAAAGGAAAACTCTTGCCTTTTCTAGTGGAGACCACACATCTGTTTGTCCCTGGCTCTACAGGGAGTTAGGGCTACAGGACATATGCTGGTGATCATGTTCTTTGATGTACAGACACTTCAGTTAAAGCCAATCCCTGCAGAGACAGCTGTATACCATTTATGTTCCATCTGATTTTCCAACTGAATAAAGTATCAGCAGCTTTTCATGGACAGGAAATTTCGGCATTGATACACATTCACACATTCTGGCTCTACAACCTCTGCAGAAAAGAAAAATACCTTTGATAAATCCACAGGAACATCAAGATAATGATCCAAAAAGTTAGAGTTCTGTTCTGGATCCAATAGTTCTAGAAGGGCCGAGGAAGGATCCCCTTGATAGCCTCTTCCTATTTTATCCACCTGTGGGAGAAAAAAATGTAATGCTCTAAAAAGTTTCCTACCATGATAAATTCTCAAGCAAGATTTTTTTTCAAGGCTCCATCTGAAAATCTTCACGAGTGTTCATTAACATCCAGTACCAGTCTACCACTTTTCTGTGCACTCATCCAAGTCCCCACTACCTTCCTGTGTGAGCATGACACACCTGAGAAGACACAGGACTTCGGAGTGTTGCAGAAAATCACTATGACGTTTCAGGCAATGTGCATACAATAAAAAGTACTACTACTAGTGGGCTACTACTTGTTAAGCTGAGATAAGCTATAGGCACAGACCAGAACATTTACTCCACAGTGGGAGGACTGGGAGTGCTAGCTTACACCACTTCCTGAATATATAACCTCAGACACTCTCCTTAGTCTGCCCATGGTGCAAAATGCCTACACACAGCCATTGAAGCAGAGCCCAATTAGTGACCTGTGCTGTTGTCACAGCCATAAGTTGACTGAGGCTTGTGGGGACTTCTTGAAGTCATCTTGACCAACCCCACTGCTCACACAGGGCCACTAGAGCCAGCTGCCCAGGACCATGGCCAAGGCCATTGACTCTTCCGGCACTGTGAACTCTCCTTCTGAGGATACAAACAGGGCCACTGCTTCTTTTCCCTTAGGAGTAGTGTTAACTGGATGGCCTTAATGAAATTTGCTGCTACAGCCAAGGCAGGGCTTCTGGCCAACACCACTCAAGTGTCATAACCTCCAGGTTCCATCAACTTTCAAATCAAGATACTCATTGGTTACATCACGCTGCAACGGATGACAGTTTATTGGTCCCCCATACCATTCCCATGACATCTGCTGTTGGTCCTTCCCAGGTATGGCACACAAGAAGGCCAGAAAGATATTCAGTCTATTCTGAACACCTGCTATTATATCCTGTCCTTATTTGCTTTTCCACAAAGCATTAGGCTGGTATCCCTGACTCATTTATTCTCAAATCAGACCACAAATTGACTGTAAGCATCTTATCCCTTACAGTCCTGCTTTAGACCTACTGAGAGTGACTCTTGCTAATAATCACACAGGCAATAGTGGATTTGTGCACATTGATGTGCCCACACCTATGTAGGAAACACAAGAACTACGGAAACCTCTGACTATCCGGCCAGGTCCATTAGGATCCAAACAGCTGTAATTTAATCAGAAGGACACAACTAAAATTTTAAAGTTGGAGTCTGTTATAAGGAGAGAAAACAAAGCGTCAAAGGTATCAGTGTCACCCAGAGAACTTGAGAACCCAGCCTCATTTAAACAGAAAGAACCTGGGATTTTAAGGAGCGTTACTGCTTCAACTTTTCTACGGGGATCAAGAATTGATACAAGTCTTTAAGAGCAAAACCTAGAAGTAAGACCAAATACTTCACCTCATCAATCAGTATAAGTGGATTCTCTGTCTTGGTCTTCTTCAGACACTGGATGATTTTTCCTGGCATTGCTCCAACATATGTCCTCCTGTTTTACCAGAGACTGTATTTAGGGAACCATTGCAAAGCACAGCACATATCAGAGCATACACCACGTAGATGACAGAACAAGTATATCGTGCTGGGAAACAAGTCCTTATTTCTTCAGTATCTATCAAAAGCATTCTCCATCACCATATCAAACACCAAGACCCACCTAGTTTGTTTCTAGTAAAGAACTGACATGAATTTTGGCAAAATAGTCCTGGACTACAGTTTTTATCTTTAGTTTTAACCACTTCTCAATTAGAGGAAAGCAAAGAGGTAAGGCTGAGAATAGAGATGTTTGAATTTTCATGGGTTTTGGGTAAGAAATGTTAGAAAAGGTAACGTTTCACTTCCTCACTTGATAGGAACAAAAAGAACAGTGTAAATCAAAAGATACTGAAGGAACAAACTGTTAATAGCAAAACATAATCTTCCTGCTAGAGATTGGTTCTGGTATCCAGAAACAAGCAAAAGCAGAGGAAGAGGGTAACAACAGAGTAAATGCCAAGAGGCACAGAACAGAGAACATCTGAAAAACATAGAAAACAGTTCTCTCTGCTTCTGTGTAGGGCAGAGCCTTGCAGGTTCAATTTAATCCGCAGAATGGCTACTCTTACTGGTTTGAAAACACTGCTGATTTTATGTTCAGATGCAGACCCTCTCCTCTGCTTTGGTGAGGCCACATCTGGAGTGTCATGTCCAGTTCTGGACTTCCCAGTTCAAGAAAGACAAGAAACTGCTGGGGAGGGTCCTGTGGAGGGCTATGAAGATGATGAGGGGACTGGAGCCTCTCATGGGAAAGGTTGAAGGAGCTGGGCCTGTTTAGCCTGGAGAAGGGATGACTGAAAGGGGATCTTATCAATGTGTACAAGTATCTGAAGGGTGGGTGTCAAGAGGACAGGGCCAGACTCTTGTCAGTGGTGCCCAGTGACAGGGCACAGGGCACAAACTGAAACACAGGAAGTTCCACCTGCATATGAGGGAAAACTTCTGTACTTTGAGGAACGTAGAGCCCTGGAATAGGCTGCCCAGAGAGGCTGTGGGATCTGTTTCTAAGGAGACATTCGAAACTTGTCTGGACACCATCCTGTGCAACCTGTCGTAGCTGAAACTGCTTTAGCAGGGGAATGGTCTAGATAATCTCCAGAGGTCACTTTCAATCCCAACCTTTCTAGGATTTTGTGTATGTGGAAGGAAAATAAACTTATGGAAGGGTCAGAGCTACTGATTTTTTATTCACTTCTTGTTCTCCCCAAGAACGTTCTTGTTTCCAAATTTTCCTCATGCAGCACTCCGTCCTGATTATTCGGAAACCAAGTCTCAATCACACCTGAACATGTATGTGAATGACCCTGTTCAAACTGTCACCATTCTCTAGTTCTGACATTTACAGACAGGCATGTATTAGTATTTGGCACCAGTCCAACGGTTTCGGGTGCCACACTCTGCTTTTCAAAGCTGAGAATACACAAGAAACAGGGAGCAAGTACACTTAAAAACACAAATATAATTATTAAACTCTATTTTAAACTCTACCCCTTTGCTATCTTTTTTATCTCTTTCTGTATCTCAACTCCTGTCAGCAAGGGTTGGCAGAACAGAGATGAAAATTATACCCACTGTCCAACTCCAGTTAGGTTCCTATTTACATTAGTAAAAACTGCTGGATAGAGAAACTGCTTAAGTTACACTGACCTGTGTCCTTTTATTTCTGCTACATCAGTCATCCCTCCAACACTGAAGCGGAAGTACTCTCTGTTTAGGGCTCTGGCAATGGAACGGGCAATACTGGTTTTGCCAACTCCAGGGGGACCATAAAAACACAGAATCTTCCCCTGGGTGGATCCTCGTAGCTGGCTGACTGCAATAAATTCCTGTAAAACACATAAAGCACCAGCAGTGAACAGAAGGGAATGTCAGCAACACCAAAACACATTTGGTATCAGGTCAAGCAGTAATTACAAAACAAGCATCATACACAAAACTCGTCCTCAAAGGATTTGGGGAGGGCAAGGGGAGAAGCTAAGTCAGGATACTGATGCACCTCTTTTCCCTGTGCTTATGTACATACTTCGTTGTCCCCAGGTTCTGTGCTCTGTATCATCTCACTAGAAGAAGCAGTCTCTCTCTCCACTGCCTTGGAGTGAGAAGACAGAGTTCTAGTTCTTCTCCCAGCTTCCCTTGTTCTCACCTGAGTCTCTCAAGCTACATATGAGCATCTCCTACTGTACCACTCCCCATGTGCTAAGTCAAGCTTGCTTCATTTCACACTTCTGTGCCAGACAACCCTCAAGTAACACTGAACAGGTGAGGAATCAAAAGATCACAGTTCAGAACTGAAGCCTCAACTGGTTATAAACTTACAGTGAAGAAATGACTGTGCAAGTGGGGAAAAAATCCAGAGACTGCTTCCCTTGGACACTTACTTGCCCAACATTAAGTGCAAACCAGAATATTACAGTTTGAAGTGAGAATGCGACCTTCATTACCACAAGTAATTAAGCACATTAACTGATCACCAAAACATTTGGGTCTTTCATGCAGCTTTCTGTTTGATGCATGAATTAACACCAATTCAATGGAGACTGCAATGTGAAACACGTCCAAAATGCCTGATGTTAAGCACGGTGTGAAATGGGACACACTGCCTACTTCTGCCTTACCAGAATTCGCTTCTTGACATCATCCATTCCATAGTGATCCTCCTCCAGAACTGCTTGGGCTCTGGCCAGCTCCAGGTTCTCCTCGCTACACTTACCCCACGGGATGGATGTCAGCCAGTCCAAGTAGTTCCGTGTAACACTGACAGAAACACACAAATGAGAGTGATTTGACAATCATCAGCTCATGTCTTCCTCCACCACCTTCCAAAACAACCTCATCCAGAACAAGTGGGATATAAACTACTTGTGGAAATGAGGCTATGAAAAGAACATCAATATCTTGGCAGTCACTGCTAAACTTTTTCACAGTCTTCAATCCCTTGTCCCTCTCCCCTCAAAAAAACCAAAGCTTTTTTTCACAGCTTTTGCTTTTCCGAAACAAAGAGCCTCCAATATACCATGAAAAGATTTAGATTTCTGCACACAACTTCCCTGTATAATTGCTTTAGTGTGGGGCTGGCTCCTGTCTGAAAAGGAATAGGGCTGCTTGTACACACCGCACCACATCAACTGCTTGGATCAGGTCATGAAACTTAAAACTAGAAAAAGTTTTCTGTCTTCACAGTAAACTGAGACATGGTAGAGATGAAAGATTCCTGGCTCAGAAGCAAAGTAAAACAGCTGCATGTACAACATGTCAGAGAAAGATTTAAGACTGGGATAATGATGTCAGTATGGAAGTTTACAGTAGAGATAATCAGCATAAACACACTGAAGAGAACACAGGTGTGTCAAAGCACTACTCACTGTTCTACAACTATGCACTTAGATCAGGAATTCAAGTGTACAGGCAGGTCTACACGATGCAGTAAGTTGTGCACAGTCATGGACACAGGGAAGCACGACTGGGCTGTCTGGGCCCAGGATTCACCTGATGGCAATTGCCATGCCACCAGAGCTTTGGCTTTTTTCTCCTAAGTACTTCCTTTGCAAACCTGCAACCACTGTTACAGCTCTGAAGGAAAGGGAAAGGCTGTGAAGCCCAGTGTATCTTTTCTATGATTACCAAGATGCTGCTCATCCAAAGGTATGTTTGCCCTCAAACACAGTCTTTTATTCTGTAAAATATACTTTTAAAAGCAGAGACACAGAACATTAAGAGAGCTGATGAGTACACCAACCACTGCATTGTATGACTCAACAGACAAGAAATGTTCAACCTCAGTTTCTGACAATTCACGTCACAGAACATGTGTTATAAACTATTCACTCCTTAGCAATTCCAACCCCCAATACTTCAGGGACCACCTCAGGTAGCTTAGCCAATGTCATGTATTAGCACTAGCTTCTCTTCTCTCACATCTACTGAAAACACTGAAGTACAAGGAAGAAGAGCCAAAACGGAGGGCAGAAAAAGAATCACCGCATACTTCATGAGGAACTAACTGCACATTTTGTATCTCTAGTGTTAGACTGTAAGAGAAGACAGAAGACCGAAAATTATCAAAAGACGTAGACTACATAAGAAAACACAGGCAATTTGGAGAAGAATCCTATAATGTGATGATATGCTACAAGCAGAAAAAACGAGAGGGGAGGGGAGGGCAGGGGAGGGGAGGGGATTAAGTGCTTCACAGAACTGCACTGATGTCTCATTCTCCAAACGAACCCTGACAAGCATGACATGGCCATGCACTCACTTGAATTCTGAGGAGTGATTATCCAACAAGCCCAACTTGTTCAACTCTTCATCAATCACGTCCATGACATGTTTTGGCACTACCAGCTCCTTTAGTCGCTCGCGGAATTTTTCTTCTATAGCATCCTTGTCCTCTTTTTCCAGACCTAGCTCTTTTTTAATGATCTTCAATTGCTCTTGAAGAAGATACTTGCGATGTGTTTGCTTGATCTTCTCCTCAACCTAGACAAAGCAACAAATACAGTAACTAAGGGGTTCCTGGTACAGCCCATCTAACATCAAACACTTCCAAATAGGTCTCAGTTATGACATTCCCAGCAACTGAAAATACTACTTGGAACTCATCTGCAGTGTATTCTAACACAAAAAATGACTTAACATTCTCCAGCACCCTCCATATCTTGGTGGCCTTCGCTGGCCATGATTCAGTGCTTTAATGTTCTGTTTGTGCTGGGGAGACCAAAAGCTGGGCAGAGTAAGACAGATGTGACCTCCTTTGTACGAAACAGGGAGGGCTAACCACTAGTCTCTACCTGCTGCCTACACAGGGCAACTGTGCCCAGTATGCAGTTGGCCTTCCTTGCCACAAGGACAGTCTGGTGATTCAGGGAGAGCTTCCTGCACATCAGGGCTTTAAAGTCCTTTTTTGTATAGCTGTTTTCTATCCTGGTTATTCCAGGCCTGGTCTGGGACTGTGAATTTCTCTTGGCAGAACTTAAGGAGGTTCTTACTGACTCTCCCAGGGGATACCACTAGTAACTGGCTGAAGTTAGACTTTACCATGTTGATCACAACCTTTTCTGCCCATTCGTCTAGCCAATTTTTTCACCAACCTCATACTACATACTTACAGACTGTAACATTCCAATTTGGTCAGAATACTATTATGGTTGACCTCAACAAAGGCCATGCAAATGTCAAGGTGTAAAACAGTTATTGCTAGACTCATAGAATCATTTAGGTAGGAAAAGACCTCTGAGATCATTGAGTCCAACCATTAACCCAGCACTGCCAAGCCCACCATTAAACCATGTTTCCTTTTGTGCTCCGGGCCTTCTCATAAGAGAAGACAATTAGGCAGTTTGCTTTTGGGAAATCCCTTTTGGCTATTCCAAATCATGTCCTTCTTCATTTGCCTGTACAGGACTTACTGGAGAATTTTCCCCATAATCTTCCCAGGGACTGGGGGCAGGCTGACATGCCAACAGTCATCCCCAATTCTCCTTCTTGGAGATGGGCACGGCATTTACCTTTTTCTGCTTCCCAGGAACCTCTCCCAAGACCACAGTGCTTTAAAGATGAGTGAAAAAACAAAATAATGACATTGATAAGCCCTCTCAGCATCCTTGGATGCATGCATATCTGGTCCCACAGACTGCATCTGTTCAATTTGCTTAAGAAGTCTCCAACAATTCCAACCCTGGACGAAAAGCATTTTGCACTTAACATCAATTCTAAAAGCCCCAATTACTGGGAGTTAACAAACAAAATATGACTCAGTATACTCAAATATTTGTACTTCATAAACTTCATTACCATTTAGATGCAGTTACTGTATTCTGATTAAATCTTACAACAGACAGGAACTATTGCAGTTCACAGGAGTTAGCAGAGGGTCTTTTGAAATAACATTGAGCTATTTACACTAGTACATGCTATATACAGTATTATGCTGTGTGTTGTTACACAGCCGCTTGTTAAACTGCAGACCTCTAGATTTATCTGTTTGCATGAAATTAAAACTTGGACACAATGTAACAGCAGATGCTGTAGCCTCATGTTGTTACTTCTACCATGTGCATGATAAAACACATTTTTAAAAAAAGAACAGAAAACCTTAAATCTAGATAATGTACCCTTACCATACTAAGCATCACAGTGGTGGACACAATATAAATATACACAAGGTATTTGTTACTCCAGAAACTTACCTCTCTTCCAAGACGCTGCTGAAGTTTGCTCAGCTCATATTCCTTTTTCAGAAGGGAAAGAGCTTTGTAAAGCCGTTTGGGAATCTGGAGAGGATAGACACAAAATGAGTTTTGAGACACCATACCCTTGTAAAGTAACGCATATATATATATATATATATATATACATACACACACATATATCTATATATACACATATATTTACATACATATACACACACACACACACACACACACATATATATATACTTTCTCCCTCCCAGTGAGGAAGGCAGAATAAAAAACTCCAACAGATTGTCTGGGAGAGCTTTACAGCACCTGCAGATGTGGAAAGACAAACATGTAGCAACTCCACAGCATGCAAAGAAAATTATTTGCCACCAAAGACACAGAGCACTCTGATTTACCCACAAAAAATCAGTAAATCAGTACTAATTATCTACTATATCCTTCAACAGGAATCTAGTCACTGATACTAACATATCATCAAAAGTAGCACTGAACTCTCCTCTGTACTGAGACTGGTAAAGAAACTGTGACATACAACAGATGTACTGATTCTATTTGCATCACTTGAGTTAAAAACTTCATCTTACACTGGTTTCTTCCAAGATGTCTTGAAGTTCGTGTGACTCTGCCCCCGTTAGGGCTGCACCCATGTCACTCAGATAGATAGGGTTATCTACCACACGCTGTCCAGCCTGCATCATCTGAAGTACAGACTCTCTGAAAAGAAAAGGTAAAAAAGCCCAAAATGCTCTGTAAACTTACACTCAAAATGGAGTATCCTTATTTACTTGTTATGACAATGCAATAAAATGAAACACAGCTCAGTTTCAGAGCAAAGTAACTATTTTTGAAATTTGGCTATATCAACACTCAGTAACAAACAGACAAATCACTTGATCAGAGGAATGGTCACCAATATATAAAACTAAGTATCTGAAATGCTCTCCAAACAGTTATGTAGAATTTTTTCGTGCCAGTATTCCAAAACTTTTATCCTGCTCATAAGACATGCATCAGATCATGCTACTTATTGCAGTGAGTTTCACTTAGACTCACATCACCTGCCTTAGGACTTAATATTCTACCTCATTTCTAAATTGCACATCAGGTTTTCAAAACTTTGTTTCCAACAAAGGATGATAGAGCTTACATCCTAAACCAAAATTCTAGGTGACAATTCAGCAAATATCTCTACTTCATTACAGCAGAAAGGCAAGCGGTATAGAAAATGTCAGCGTGCTCCAGCCCAAGAACATGCTGTTCTCACAACAGGGCAGCATGGGAAAGACATACCTGTACAACGGGTTCAAGGCAATGATGTCCCGGATTGTTTTAACAATTTCTGCAGTAAGTGCCTATAAACACAACAAAAATTCAATCACCAAAAGAACGGAAAAGGATAGGAAAGATCTCAGTACAAACAGGATATTCCCCAGACTGCAGCCACTTGCTGCAGTGGTGGGCTGTGATGGTTTTTGGTGCTCGGGCAGTGTCTGCTCACGGGAAAGGCATCAGGGCCTATAGGCTGGTGTACAGAACTTGACTGGCTCTTGGCCAGAAGATAGGATCAGGTTGAACACTCAAGCCACCGTCGAGCAAACACTCAGTTTGATAGAGGTCGTCACAGAGATTTGAGCACAGGTCAGCCTCTTCATTCAGCAATTTTTTGAAGTCACCAGTTCTAAGGAACTGAGTTGTTGTAATGAAAATTCTTTACTTTCATATAATCCCCTTGCACAGTGCTGTGAGAAGGAGGAACTAGTTTCTGCAGCCTGAAATTACAACCTGATTTTAGAACTCTTCCTTTTAAGCAAGAGGTGCAGGTGCAATTCTACAGGACAAGTCCAGGCTTGCAAACTAATTCACTTACTTTAACCTCTTCTGTGATCTGAAAATCTTCATGAACCACATTCTCTACTTCTACCATGAGAACTTCCTGCGAAGAAGCAGCTACAGGATCTAGTACCAACTCCACAGCTTGGTCCTTTGCTCCAGGCTCCTCTTCAGCCTCCTTCTTAGATCGCTTCTGTTTCCTTCTAATTTTTTGTTTGTTCTCAGGCTCCTCAAGCTCAACCTCTAGTTGCTTGTTTATACGAATCCTGAAAGCCAAAAGAAACGAGCAACAATCAATCCCCCCGTTACATGTGATTTCAGCTCTTCAGCATGAAAAGGAGAGAGACTAAGTTGTATTTTGAACAAGCTAAAATTTAGAAGGGAGACGACCTATGTTTGCAAGACACCAAGTTTCATTATTTTGGCTTTTATACAGGAGTTTCCTTTTCTATGTGTTTCCCTATAAATGCTCCTCAAATCTGATATCCAGTGTGGTTCCTATGGACATGACTGACAAGTGCTCCATATCTCAATCAAATATAAATATCAATCTGCAAGTCATACCCTAGGAATGTAATAACTTCCAAGTTATAGGGAAATATTTCTGTTCCAAGTAATCGCAAACCAGTAGCTTATTTCCAAAATGCAATCAAACATGGCTGTGCTTTGATAATGCCACAGGGGGTCTAAGCCTTCATTTGAAAAGGAGTTGACTTGTGAACTCACATAAATTCAGCTTTGACAGTACAGCTCATTCTTTGTTGTCCAGAACAAATGCAAGTGAAGAAAAGTGAGGGGAAGGAAAAAAAGCCACGCTTCAAAGCAAAACCCACCCTGGATCTTTCTCTTCCGCCATGTCTCTGTCCTTGTATTTTTCCTTCTAATGGAAATTACTTACTTGATGCTTTTAAAAATACAATTTCTTAACTGTCTTAGTTAAAAATATCTGGCATAAATGCCTAAAGCTAGATTTTCAGCAATAACCAATATTTTCTTCAATTCAGTTCTGGGGCAAAATTATGTAGGCAAGACATAAAGTTCTGACCCCCTCCCTGCCTCCCTTTTTTTTTAACAGAAATACTGGCTTGAATTAGTTTCAGAGATTTTTTTTTTTCCACCATTACTAAATCGTGCTGTACTTGTCAAAGTAACTGCTAAACTTCAGCTTAATGAATATTTGCTTGCATCACATCACAGTCGATATGACAATGACATGCATTGTCTCTTTTGTTTTGCAGCTAACCTGCCACACCTGTGACAGTACATGGAATATTCTGACACTCTCAGGATATGGTGTGGTAACAAAGCAAAAACTTGCCATATGCAAGTTGTGTAGAAAAATGCATGTATTTGGTGAAACTGATAAGGGATGTCTCTGTTTATACAGAAGTCTGGTGAGATGCAGTAAAGTACAAGTAACCAACCTTCGGTGTGTCATGACTATCATACGCAACTTGTCTCCAAGGTCCTGCATTTCATGAATCTGGACAAAAGTTCCCATTTGGTATATTTCATTCAGATCCTCCACCACATCAGATTCATTGCTATTGAGCAAAAGATTGGAGTAGATATTCAGAAACTTGAGATACCAGGTCAGATTTAAAAAGAAAAAAATAATCAGTGGTTGTTTGTCTTAAGTGCCCAAAGACACTTAATCTTGGACTTAAACTGGATTTAGGGGCAAAGACACTTAATCCCCATTGCTACCACCACGTAGCCCCTTTCCAAATCACCCACGCACCTGGATAGCTCATCTCCTTCCCAAACAACACCACCCTTTTCTAAAGCAAGACTCCAGCTCCCAGCAGTGCTGGTGATGGCAACAAAAACTGTCATACTATGAGGACGGTCCAAGACCAGCCACAATTTCTGCAATGCTATCCAAGGCAGGGCATTTAGGATGATAGCTTTTAATGTAAATGCAACCTGAACACCTTATTTTTGTATTTTTTAAAAAGATCAAGAGAAACAACTTACTTGTCATCCTTTTTAAGAAAAACACCAGCATAAGGCTGGGCTAGCCGAACTTTCCTTCTCAGCAGCTCAACCAGCTTCTTATTTTTCACCTAGGACAACAGGCATGCGATCAGAGGTGGATTTTCTGTAATCTTTGCACTCCCAGGGTGTAAGGCCAGGTATGATGACAACCTATAACTAAATTATGAAGTCAAGGCTTGTATTGTTCTAGTCTTGTCCCCATTAGAGGACAGTAATATAGAAGTGGAAAAAAAGGTAGAGAAACATAAAATTTAAGTATTTAGAACAAGTCACTTCCCAGTCAAGATAAGACAAGCTCAAAGGCTGGGGGAGGAACTAAACCTAATATGTACAAGTCTTACAAGCAAGAAACCCGAGGTACTTGAACAGTACCTTGTAAGTTTGTGTTGCTATCACTGTTCCCTTCCCCTTCCCTACCTGTATATCCTATCTCTCTGCTCCTGATAGGGAGCTAGTTCACCCTTCCCTGTAAGTTGCCTGAATTCTGCCCACAAACTCTACTTAAAATCCTCTTCTCCAAAGCCTCCTCTGCCCAATTACTCTCCTATACCCATAAGCCTGACTTCCTGCTTTGAGTTTCAGCCAGTATTTCTTCCTGGTTTACTTTCTTACTCCCCTCTGCTCTCTAGATGCCACACACCTAGACCTGGCAGATCTCCCAGCACCACTGGAATGGTTATCACAGCAGGCTGAATCCTCAGGGACCAAGAAGACAACTCCTTGTGAATTCTGCTGTTGCATGAAGTCACCCTGCCAACCATTGAGTGTTCTTCAAGGTGATGGACATAAGCTGCAATGCTCAACACTTTGCTAACAACTAGCATGGTTGTGACAGAACAGCATGAGCAATACCACCACTGTTGGCCTATTCTAATCTCGGCACACCTATTCCAACTTTGCACAATGTTTAGCAAAAATATGTCACAGATTACCAATGTCGCAGACATTAACAGGAAGAAAATTAATGATTCCATAAGCACTGTAGAGACTTGACCTTGCCAGGCAAACTGCAGCACAATGAATTCACAGGATGAGAGAGAACATTTAACAATTCTGTGAGACATTGTTGACCTGTGTATCGAAATTTACGACTTTTATACATAAGTCTCATATTGACTGCATGCTCTTAATAATATATAATCTTCTCCTTCCCCTGACACATCTATAAATACACTAGAAGCTGCACATACTAGATTTGGACATGCAGAAAAAGACTATAGTAGAAATAACATTATGATAAATAATACTATAGGAACAAGAAAATATGGATTTATTTCTTATTACTTTTACTTCAAAATCAGACTGGAAATACACCAGAGAGGCACAAAAATACAAGTACTTGTTCCAGAATGGGTTTCATTTCAGGAAGGAAAAGTATTTCTGGCCTATGAGCTCAAGTCACACATCAGTGATATAATTTATAGCTCTTAAAATCCTTGTGGTGTGCAGAGAGAAAAGATCACACTCTGAAATGGTGACTGCCATCCCCATCCCTCAGCACCCGCTCCCACCGCAGCTGTACTGCTCTACAACAAACTCCTTCCTTGCAGCTCACAGCTTGCTGCCTTCACCAACACGGGTCTCGGTGCTCTGACACCAACCCACGGCGCCGGAACAAGGACACGTTTGCTTAACCTTCACCAGAGAACACAAAGACAGCGAACTTCGAAAGAGTGTGTGTGAATCGCCGACCTTCTCTGTTAGAAGCAGAGCTGCTGACGCAATAACTGTGAAACTTCAACTGGCCCAAAAGAAACCGCTATCCCGATACGACCCAGTTCCAAAGCTCGAGCTAAAGGCCGAGCAGCGGCTGCCCGTGGAGGTCGCGCACGCGACTGCCTTGCTCTGCAGTGCAAGGAACCTGCCAGGGCAAAGAGAGCGGCCCGGAGATGCGGCGGGGTCAGCCAGCGACCCCTGCACGGCCGGGGGTGATACCACCCCGGGACCCCCGCCCGAAGCCGCAACGCTGGGCTGAGCCGCCTCCGGCAGTTCTGCGAGCCAGCCCGGAGCCCCTCCCGCCCGCGGTCCCGGCACTTCGCGGCAGCGGCAGCTCCCGCCCAGGTCGGGCCGGCGGAGCCGAGCCCCGGCCCCGGGACCAAGGGCTCGGCGGCAGCTCACCTCGATGATCTTGATGAAGCGCGGGAAGACGGGGTTGCGCGTCACGGCGATAAGCGGGACGTTGGGGAAATGCTCCGGGACAAGCAGCGGCGTCAACGCCGTTATGACCGGCCCGGTCCCGCCGCCGTCCGCCCCGCCGCCGCCGCCGCCGCCGCTGTCCTCGCCGCCGCCTTCCT
>VZRO01003882.1:219606-261874 GCA_013397915.1 Daphoenositta chrysoptera
GCCATGCTGCCGGCGCGCGCGCGACACTTCCGCTCTCCACAAGGCCGGCCCCGCCCGCTCGGGGGCGCGTGGCGGCGCGCACGTCCGAGCCCGCCGGTGAGTGAGGGTTCGAGCCCGGTCCCGGCCGGGCGGGTGCCAGAGCGAGGGACGGGGCCGTCGTGAGCTTGGCTTTGGCCGCTGCCCAGCCTTCCTTTTCTCCTCGGTTCCCTGCAGTCGGCTGCCCAGACAGCTCCTGAATATCTCTAAGGATGTAGACTCCATAATCTCTCTGATCACTCAATGCCACTGCTCCGACAGCCTCTCAGTAAAAAAGTGTTTCCTGATGTTCCGAGGGAGCCTCCTGTGTTTCTTTTTGTGCCTATTGCCTCTTGTCCTGTCACCGGACACTACTGACAAGAGCCTGGCTCTGTCTTCACACCTCCCCTAGGTAGGTATTGCTCTACATTTACCACCTTCCCTTCAGCAGGCTGCAGTGCCAGCTCCGCCAGCCTTTTCTCAGAGGAGGTCCCCCAGTCCCTCCATCATCTCTGCAGTTCTTCGCTGGACTCTCTATGGTGTGTCCGTGGCTCGTAGTGGGGAGCCCGCAGCTGGACGCAGTACGCCAGCTGTGGCCTCACCAGTGCTGAGGGGAGGATCCCGTCCCTGAACCTCACCAGGCCGGGCCAGGCAAGGGCACAGCAATGGCTCGGATTCAACTCAGGGTCCGGCGGAGCCCTCAGGTCCTTCTCCACAGAGTTGCTCCTCAGCAGATTGGCCCCCGGTGTGTCCTGGTGCATGAGGTTATTCCTCCCCAGCTGCAGGATGTTGCATTTCTTTTCGTTGAACTTCATGATGTTCCTGTCAGCCCATCTTTCCGTCCTGTTGAAAGATTAAATTTAAAGATTCAAGGGAACCTTGAGACTTGTCTCAGTGGTATTTGGTGAAAAGACAATAGGCAATGTGCACAAGTCGAAAGGGGGAGGGAAGGGGAAGGGAAGAAATTCTATTTAAACAAAGACAAGCATCTTTACGATGTGGGTGATTGAGTGCTGGAACAGTGTGTGGAACCTGCATCCTTGGAGATGTTCAAAATCCAAGCAAAGTCCTGAGCAGCCTGCACTAGTTTCTCCTGCTCTGAGCAGATGGGTTTGACTGGGGATCTCTGGAGACCCATCAGCCAAGCTAGTGGTACCACACAGGAGTCTGCATGGCTAGGAGGGCAGGAGGGGTGGACTAGATTGCAGATGCACCCCAAGTGGACTGTTGGGCCTTAATGGCCCTGGGCAGCCTCCCTCGGGACCCACAGCTCAGACCTGCTCATCACCTGCTGTTGTCTTATGGTCTGAATTCTGAGTCTGTGCTGTTGCCCTTCTTGGGTGCTGTGGGACTGGGGATGCCCTTTCCCCAGCAGCACTCTTATTCAGCTTGATTCTTGTCCCTTAGGGAACAGAAGACAAGCAAAAGGGATATCAAGGGGAGAACAGCTTTCACTTTGTGCAGATGCCATGCCATTAACACGTTTTAGCAAGTAATGTAAACCCATTATTGTTTAAGTCTCTGAGAACTCTTCCACATAACCTTTTTTGGGGGTGGATTTTCCAGATGGAAGGATGTGTCTATGTGCTATCTGCTGCAGATGAAGCAAACCTCTTGTAGCTTTGTCAGTTTATGGACATATGCCAAAGATGGCATCAAAGAAGAAGCTTTAGGGAAAGGCCTTGTCAAAATCTGAGATTAGTATTTGACCCATGAGGTAGGCACATGGAGATAAGAAAGTATAATACATCATGTGAAAAGTAATGTCTCTGACTTTAGAAGGTCACAGTCCTGAGGAAAAATAATAGGAAAAAAAACATCATGGAAAAGTATTGTGGAAAAAATTCCCTTTATTTTTCAAATATGGAAACTATCTGTATTAACACTGAAAATCACAGCATGAAGAAAAAGCCCTCAGGAATTAACAGAGTCAAATTGCCCAAATGCCATGAACACACTGTACAGTACTGATTTCCAGTTCTTCTTTGGGCAGAGCACAAGGACATTCTATTTCAGGTCAGTTTTCATGGGCAGCTCTGACTCCTGGAACAATGTGCATGTATCACATACATAAGGTGACATGTGGCCTAACTGAAAATCCATATTCTTCCCAGGTTTTCTCTCTCCAAATCAGTATTGAAGAGATGTGTCCTAATCCAAGAGCTCCTTGTGTATTTATGCATAGAGATAGCTCTCTCTTTCATCCCCTCTGTAATCATTAGGAAGACATCTGTTTGCAAATAGGAGAAACTTAGAAAGTTTCTGCAAGTAAAAGCAGCAGGACTGCAGTAAAGACTGCATAAACTCCCAAATATCTGGTAATTTTAAAAGACAATGGAAAAATTATAAAATACCTTTCAATTATCCAGTTTTTAAGGCTGAGTTAGTACAAGGTCAGCACTGGATTTGGAAGGAGTACAAACACTTTAGTATTCTTGACTGAGCTCTGAAAGCTTGCCCCTTGCCAAAACAGATGCAGTGGGGATGGGGGTCTTTGGGATGTGTGCCGGACAAGGACACAGTGGAGAATTTTCTCTACACATTGAGAAGTTCTCATCTCATCACCAGCAGGTATAAGTCAAAATTGGCATGCATTGAGCTCCTTTCTGGGAAATCTGGCTTTGGAAGACTCATTTCTGGAATGAAGTAGAACAGCCTCAGTTTTTTTTTGTTTTAAGGATGGGGTTAAATGAGTAAATCAAGGTGGGCACCAAAATGAAATATGCAGCTTTACACACAATGAAACTGTAATATTGGCTTTCCTTCTTGGATTAGTAACAAAAAATTTGACTCTGTGTATACGTATGCTTGCATACATGCACTCCTTTCATATATATGTATATATATATGTAAGTATATGCAAATTTCTGACAATACTTTGATGTTCAGGTACTGTAAACAGATAACCCCAATCATAATCTGGTTAACAACATGGGTGAACACCAGAGCTAAAAGCTATCAACTGAATTCTGGAATTCCCAAAGGAAGACTGGTTTGCATTGTTGGAAAATTAGGCTTCTACTTGTTTGTTCTCTGTTAATCTTGTGTGGAAAGATGGCAAGGCTGGGTGCGTACCACTTTGTGGGAACATCTGCAAACACGTGGATGCAATGTGGTATGTAGAGTCCCTTTTGTGATATGTGTACATGTCTGCTAACAGCAACTGAAAACAGGTTAGACTCCTGCTGAGTTTTATTAAAGTATCATTAGGATCCTTCCAGATAGCTTTTAGAAATGATTGGGCTGGAAGACCCTTTGCAATATCTATAAGCCAGAAAGCACGTGCATATATTATAAAGCCAGAAGGGACCCTTATGACCATCTAGCATGACTGTCTGCATAACCCAAGCCATAGGACTTCCCAGAATTAATTCCCATTTGAGCTAGGATCTACTCCAGCAATCTTCTGATTCATCCTTCAGTTTGCCCTTTTGATACAGGAAGTCTCTTCAGGATTAGAATTCAATGCTTTCTTGAAAAGTTGGACAAATAGTCTGAAAAAAAAAAAGAAAGAAAACCAAGAAACAGTTCAATATGGACAAATTGAAATTACTATACTTCAATAATAATAATCAACTGCACAAACACAGGCTGGGAAATTGCTTGATAGGCAGCAGTTCTGCTTAAAATGATATAGGAATTATCATGTATTACCACTGGAGTAGGGTCAATGCTATCATGCTGTTGTTAAAAAATAAAGCGCTTCATTGGGTTTTATAAGCAGGTCTGTTCTTTATGAAGGTTCAGACTCATGTCAGCTGAGCAGTGTTATTGATAAGCTAGTGCTGTCTTAGCTCACTGTAGATACAAGCTAATGCAGTGTATCTTAAAACTCTTTGATTAAGATCCAGTCCTTAGATAGAGCCATCTCATCAAAGTAAGAGTCTAACCTCACTAAGAGTTAGGATAAGATGAACAGACTTGAGTTTGCTGTATGTATGCATCAGGGACAGTTATCCTGATCAGCTGATGCACAGCATGCTAACAACCATGGTAACATGAGTCCAAGGTCTAAATGTTAATGTACAGGAAATATTCTTTCCTCAGTGCTCAGTAATAATAAAACTTTAGTTGGATTGTTGTGTGAAATTTTAGTCATTCCACTTCAAGAAAGATGTGGAACAGCAAGGTGAAAGTCCAGAGGAGAGGAACATGAATGATTATTACCTGTGAGGATATATACGGGATCTGTTTAGTCTAGAAAGGAGAAGAGCAGACATTATAAAAGTATTCAAACAAGATTTTAAAAGTGCTACAAAGAGGAGGATAATCATTTGTTATCCAGCTCACTTGCCATCTGTTAGAGTAGATCTCTTGTCAAAATAAGAAACCTGCCTTCCCCAGTCAGGAAACAACTTGCTGCCTTACAGTCTGGAGCCAGCCACTGCTAAACAGAACTACCACACACTTCTAGTTACCCTGTTCTGCTACCAGTCTTACATGAAAGAGATGCGTTTGTGCATTTATCTCAGGTTCCCAATAATTGTCCAGTCCATAAAAATAGAATACTCTGCCTACAGGATGTGGAATGTGGCAGCACCAATACCCTGCAGTTTCTGATCAATTAAAAAAAGCCACAGGATCTGGCTTTGAACATCTCAAGAAATGTGTTTGAGGAAGCTTTGATAGGGCTGGGGAGGGCTGCATGGGCAGGTGTGCAGTTGTGATTGGCGAAGTTGACTCCAGCAGTGCCTCTGAGGTCTTCCTTCCACGATGTGCACCCCTGAGTGTATGGCTGTGTCTAGGGAGGAAAAACATCAGTGTGTAAAGCCAGGGTAGAGGGGTGTAAGTGACATTGTGGGTTGTGAATAATGAGCAGACCTCACGTGAAAGCTGCCCAGTTTAGATAGTTCCTCGGTGGGTCAGGAGGCTGCTCACTGCTGTTCCCACTCTGAGCCATTGTCAAAAGCAGGACAGCTACGCTGCAGCAGCCCCAACACTGTGGATCCTTAACATCTTCCTGGTTGAGTATAGACATTCATTTTCTGGATGTTCATGGACCTGGATGTTATGGAGCAAGTCCTAGTGGTCCTGTTCACTGGTGAGAGATAGCAGCTGTATGCCTGGACATGCCAAGTAAGGGGGAGAGAGCATGGATGAAGCAGGTCCCTACTTCTATCTTTAGCCTCTGAGATGTTATAGATGTAATTTGGGCTTATGTCCAAGTGTGTTAAACAGAAGCTGAGTTCCATTTGGTAGGAACCAAAAAACATATTCTGAATTTTTAAGTCTGGGGTCTGGCAAATCTGTGCAAGTGCTAAGAACTGCTTTGGCTCCGCCTATAAAAGATAAGGAGCTGTAGAAAGACAGAGGTATTTGAAAGCACGTTCTAGAGCAATGTGACTGAGGGGAAATCACTTCTGAAAAGAGACACAGATGAGTACAGGAACCATTTCCTTAGGAATCTTGTGATGAGTTAAACTGTTTCCTGAGCCAAATCTGGCATGGCAGGGAGTCATTCCTGGCATGGGTGTACCACTCAGTTGCTCAGGTGGGCAAACTGTTCTTAAACTTTGTGTTTCCCCTCCTGGTTTCAGCAGGAGGAGAAGAGCTTGCTAAAGAGAAATGAAGTTAACTGGGTTTTGGCAGAGCTTGGTAGAGGGGAGAGCTGTTTCAAGACTGAATAATGGATATAGTATTTTTTTTAACTGCTTGCTTCTTTGACAATGCTTTAGGATCTTCCACTAATGAGAAGCCTATCGAAGCCTATCAAACCCTATTGGTGCTACCAGCCATCTGTCCCTGCTGTATGATCCCATATTCCTTCAGGAGGTGGGTGACTCTAGCATCTGCAGCCAGACAGGTTGCCAGAGGAGTTCTCAGGAAACATCAAGTGCATATCTGTGCAAACACCAGGACTGTGAGCAAGGAGGTCAATGCTAAAAGCTTGTTTGGGTGAAGGTACTAAGCAAGTGAAGACTTTGCAGCGGTATCTTGCAGGACAGAGTTACAGCAACATTTTGGTGCCAGTCCACAGATGGTGGTATTCCCGACTCACCTGGCTACTTAGTTCAGAAATAAAGGAGCTCCTAGTCCAGCTCCTTCACTGAGTCTTCTTTACTCAGGTCTAACTATTGGGCCTCATAAAAATGACTAAATCAGGCTTTCTTTGCAGTTTAATTTTTTCCTCTTTAATGCCAGTCAGAGAGAAATGAGGGAGAAACAGGATTAGGGAAGACTGCATGTGGCAGAGGCGATAGAAAAGTGAGTGTCTTGTGCAGTGGGTCTTTCTCTGTCCTCCACTCTGGACTTCTGTTTCAAGTTTTGGCTTTTTACAGCATTAATCTGCACTCTGCTGCCCGATTTCACAGTGCTGTCTCCCTCCTGGAGTGCCTGTGGGTGTCATTCTGTGGGCAAACCAGGTGGGAGAGCTGTTGTTTCTCTTCTATCCCAGAATTACCAAGTTCGCAGTCTTGCGCATCCAGCTCATGCCGGGAGAGATGCTCCACAATGCCAGCCCCCAGAGAATCCCCCAGGACGTTGGTAGTTGTTCTAAGGCGGTCCCTGAAAAATCAGAGAGAAAAACAAAATACAGTTTCATAGTAGCGGCTAAGGGGATGAAGAAACATCTTCAGTGAAACTTTTTCTAAGTCACTCTAATAATGGATACTTCAACATTGACAGGAAAATGACTCCCAGAGAGCCTTCCTTGATTGACATCCTTGAACTCAAGCTTCACATTCATTCCTGTTTTATTGCATTCCAAATTTCTTACTGAAAAGTTTTGGACTTGACACAAATCAAGAGGAAGGTTGCTCTGTTTCTACATGGACACTGTCCTTTCCAAAGGCCTTGCTGCAGACTCAGATGGCCTCACCATATCTGTTTCACTTAAGTGGCATTTTGTTTTACAAAAAGTGCTAAAATTCTGGTGCAAATCTATGACAGTGCTGCTGTGGACTCAGATTTCCTCAGCATGGACAGCATGTGCTAAGATGAGGCACCAGATTCTTTGTGCAAAACAGCATATCTAAAAGACCCTTTGCAATGAGATATTCTCCGCAACCACAACAGTCTGTCAGAGCTGTTGAAGCTGTCACCAGTCCAGCACCCAATCAGATCCTTCAGTGGTAACAACAGTGGCATGTGATTGAAATAATCTACTCTGAGTATGCACAAGAAGTAACCTGGCATATTAGGAGGCAGGGTTCTTCCCAGCAAGTCTGTTCTTATGCACAATCCACAGGAGAAATGGAGGTATTGGGCAAAACTGTTTCCAACTGGTTAGCCATGGCTGGGGGCAGATTTTGGCTGCTTTGGCTACAAACCAGCAATACAAGATACAGAAGAACAGAGGAAACACCGACAGTGTATCCATCTGTCAGGATTTTGGTGTCTGAGGAGACAGAGATGTGGGACTGTGCACAAATGCATTCTTCAGTCTGGTTAGTAAGAGCACTCCTATAAAATCACTTGTCCCAAGTGATTTTATTTAAAAAGGAAAGAAAGCTGAAATGTAGCAGTGTGGCTGACTAGCTGCACCCATCTAAACACTCTTCAACTTTGTACAGCCCAGTCTCATCCCTCTTTCAGTGTTTGGTAACCCAGAACTATCATTGTGTAGTGTAGGTTTGCTTATTATTGGCACAACCTTTCCCTATATTCCTCTGCAGATAATTTCTGGGTGCATTTAAAGATAAAGCAAATGGAGGACATTCTGTTTGGTCACCAGGCTGATCAGCAAGTGACCTCTGATGCCTTGGGTCACTGAAGCACATGGCGAAAACTCCAGCATGGGCAGAGACGGCTACTGTGCAAAGGTCTCATGGATACAGACGTGTTTTAAGCTTAATGGCACAGGTTACTGAGCCTGCTTTTAGCAGAGACATTGGGAGTACAGATGAGGTCTGTAAGCACTGGCAGGAGGGCACAGCAGTGCATGCTTGCTGAGTAAGGAACTTACAGAAACCAGTCCACAGCAATGATCAGTGTAATGTCTTCAGTAGGCAGCCCCACTGATGTCAGCACTATAACCATTGTCACCAGTCCTGCCTGGGGAATACCTGCAGCTCCGATGCTGGCTGCTGTGGCAGTGATGCTGGAGGGAACAGGAAAGCAGAGCTATCAGCAAAGGGAAGAAAAGAGGTGGTCGCATTTGCAGAAATGTCAGGAAGTAGCTCGAACTCATCATCATCTTGGCAGCCTTTCTGCCCTGGTCACCAAGTAGATGGTGGCACATGGGACATCAAGACACTGGCTACCCCTGCCAGACACCCCCTCATAACAGACTGCACACCACAGCTTTTCCTAAGACCTGGCCATGCAAGAAGGGCTCAAGTGGAGCCTCAGAGACATGGTGTCCATATGTGCTCTGGAGCTGTAGTACAACCCTTCTTTCCCATACGTTTTTTTCCTTATTGCATCTTCTGAGCAAAAGAGGAACCTGATCACACTTCAGATAAGCCAACAAAACTGAAACCCTTTCTGTAGTCCCAAAACTCTTTCAAAAGTCACCTTATTGTGATGATTTGCCCAAAGTCAAGTTCATAGTTGTTGACTTGTGCAATGAAGATGGCTGCAAGGGCCTCGTACAGAGCAGTGCCGTCCATGTTAATTGTGGCTCCCACAGGCAGCACAAACCTCGTGATGCGCCTGTCCACACCATTGTTTTCTTCCAGGCACCTGAAGGTTATGGGCAGAGTCGCTGAGCTGAAAGGAATTTACAAAATCACATGAATTGCATGTATGCTGACTTTGTAAGAAGGACTAAGCCTCTGCCTGGTTTATGACCTTACCACCTGCTTTTTCACCCTGCCATGTGAGCCAGGGGCCAGAAGCTGATAGGAGAAAACACAGTCTAAGCAAGGCTTCCTCACATATGATGTGCACTGCAGTTGCACATTCAGACATGGCTTTCCTCGGGGGGTTGGGACAGGGGCTGTATAACCCTGAGGCTGATGATGCCGGTATAACACCAAAAGAAGGAGGATTCAGGGTACATAGGGCAGAGCCTCAAGACCAGAACTCCTTTCTCTGCTATTAAAAAAGCTTAAAAAGAGCCCTTTCTCACCCATCTCAGTCCATAAGACAAGAATGACACGTTTGAGAATATATCTTGCAGAGAAAGCAAAGAACTGTTTCTGAAAGAGAACATGAACAGGAAAAATGCTATGTGTTTTGGTATGAGAATGTATGTGGAAGAGCCTGCTGTGTGCTTGCCAGGAAACGAATATAACAAGAAACATAGCACTCAGTGAAACAACAGTTACCTACCATCCCTTGCTTTGGCTGTGTGACATGGCAGTGTGAGTCATGGAACATGCTGGTGTTGATGCCTTTGCCCAGGTCTCTGGGAGGTTTAATGACAGCTGCATACAGTCTGTGTGCCTGGGAGAGACAGATGTGAAAATGTGTGCAAGTACATGTGTGTGAGAGGTATGTGCATGTGGAATAATGCTGTGATTCAGCAGGATTTGATATTCGTCCTGAGCTCAGCATTTCAGTGGTAAGCAAAATCATCCTCATGTTTGGTCAGGAGAAATATGGGCCATTCAGTGATGGTCAGAGCTGGTAATGTGAGGCTAGGGCTCCTGACTAGGGCTCCTGAGCAGGGCAGTGGGAACATTCCCACTCTCAAATGAGTTTGACTGGTCCCCTGCAAAAAGCTGCTAGTGCTAGAGAGACCACAGTGCTGCATTGAGAGCAATGGAGTGCTGAGATGTAGTATCTACATCAGCTCCAACCCCACTCCTACACAGCCATCGTACCTGGAGGAGGTGCCCAGGGCTGTGATGAGAGCCTGCAGGAGCCCTGCAATGAATGCCCAGGGGTTTCGGTGAGTGACAATGAAGTAGAGCAGGGGCAAGATGCAAAGGGCATGAATGAGGAGTCCAACGATGACAGTGAGCGTGTACATCCCCAGCTGGCCTCCCATCACTGCTAGGTCATCCATTTCCAGGATTTTGCCCGCAATTAAAAACATGATCCCAACTGGAGCATACCTGTGACAGAAACACAAAGCCGATGGTCAGAACTGGCTCCCACATTTTCACACCAGCTTCAACACATGCTGTCTGGATAAATCCCCAATAAGATAGCAGACCATAAGTGCTCACTGAGCCTAATCACTGGATGATACTGCTGGTTTCTTTTCCAGAAACCTGAAGAGAGCTGGAACTTGTTCATCCTGCAGTCAAAAATCAGCTCTTGGTGCACGCCTCGGGACCCCAGCACTCTGTTATGCACATAGCTTGGGCACTGGTGGTTCCCTCCTCCTTTTGGGTTTTCCATGTTTCTACAACACTCATTGTAGAATTGATAAGGAACGTTATGTAGAGAAACCTTCAGAGTCCCTTTCTTTCCTAGCAGAGCTTGGGCTGAGAATATTTTGTTTTCCCTGAGAGGCACAGGAAAGTACAGGAGAAACAAGGAATCAGGGAGTAAAAGCAAGAGTGTCCTATAGGCTCTAGGATATCAGCCTTGCTGTCTTCAGATGCTCACATTTAAGGAATATGAACATCTAGGGATTCCAGATCTGGTGTAACAAGGACTGGGCACACCAACACCTGTAAAAGCAGCTGTGGCTTATATATAACCCCAAATTGAGGTACGCTGCTATCTTTTCCATTCGTCGTGTCTTTCCCACCCCCCCTCCATAACAATGCAGCTGACAAGCAGCAGTGAGGCTCCACAGAAAAGACATAAGACAGATATGGAGAGAATTGTAGGCACTAATATAATAACCGGACCAAAGAAAATTGTAGCTCCATGGCCACACCTCTCAGGGCTGGGCCTCTGCAGCTCAAGAGCTCACATGCAACTCATGCACAAGGCTCAGAGGTCCACATGCCAAACTCCAGCTTAGCCTGGGAGGTTTGGAAAAGTTTCAGGAAAGGATTTAATAAATATTTCATTTCCTCTGACCTTCCTTAGAACATCCTTGGCTGCAGCCAGTGACCAGATCTCCCCAGGAAAAACAAGCTCCTGGGAGATGGTCTGCAGATTGTAGCTACAGGAAGGCATGCACAGGCAGAGTCCCAAGTGTAACCAGTGTTCTATACATAAAAACCCTGCCTCCCTTCATCTAAATGGAGGTTTAAGGAGGGGAGTTGAAGGTCTCTGGAGTAGTGTGCAGGTCTACTTGTTCCACTGCTCATGCTCTCCCTTCTGTGCCCTCAGGCAAGTCTTACCTTTTCTTAGGAAAGTAAAGCCCCAGGTTCTGGTTCAGACATGGAGTAAAAGATCCCAGGGCTTCACAACATCTGCTATGACCTCAGGAATATTCTTCCCTTTTGTGCCTTTTTCTGTAAGGCCTGTCCTGCTGTGCCCAGGATTTTGCTCTGAGATACAAGACTGTGACTTTTAAGACCAAGGAAAGGAAGCTGGAGCGATCAAAATGGGAGAGGGTGTCGGGCTGAGAGATTTCTTCCCTGTCAGACATTTGTGTGTATTCTGCCAGACCTGCATCTGTCCTCTTTTGCAGTACCTGACAAAACTTTGAGCCCTAACTGGGTAAAAATCTTAAAATTACAAGATTTGGTAAAACATTGCCTTCTAGAGTAGACTCGTCTCAGCAATGCCTTGTTTGTCTAGACCATGTGTCATAGGCAGCCTTACACAGAAAGCGATGAGCAGCTGAGCTCCAGACGTGTCAGGATCTGGGAGACCTCAAACTGAAAGGCAGTAATTTTGAGTTGATCCTCTCAACCCAGCTCAGCTCTCGGAGCTATTGCATTACTGCATACAGGTGCCACCCTGAAAGCAGGAAAGTGGCAAGGAGTTACTGTGATTCATAGCTAAGTCAGATTCCTGGAACACAGCTGGAAGGAAAGCTTTTGGTGAGAAAGCCTCACACCCTACTCCTGTTGGTAAGGCTAAGAAATCTTCCACTCCAGCTCTCTGGTCTTCTAAGGATGCTTTCAGACGCCTCAAGAAAAGCAAGTCCTGGTGTACCTGGTATTTCTAAGGTAAAAACAAAAGGAACAGGAAATGAAATGTGAACAAATATCCCATCCAGACTTTTCCTTCCAGCTTGATGGAGCCAAAGTAGAGCTGTGCCCATCTGCTTTTCCTGTCTTGTGCATGAAATCCTTAAAGCTACCCCACTTCTCATCATGTCAATGGAAACTGCACCTGCAGACCTCCTGCTCCAACCGGCCGTGCTCCTCACCAGATGATAATGGCCACCAGCCTCATGATGGCTTCGTTGAGGCAGTTAAAGAACTCCCGCAGAGCCCGTCCCTTCTGCTTCATGCTGCCGATCACCAAACCGAAGCACATGGAGAACACTACCAGCCCCAGCGCGTTCACCCCATTGGCTGAGCCCGGGATGGGAATGACTTCTTCAAAGGTCAGCACCTCGGAGATGGTTCCCAGGGCATGAGTGACGTTCTCCATGATGCTGGTGAAATTCTCAGGCACAGGGATCTGAGTAGTTGCCACACCTCCTGTGACATTGCTGTTGTGGAGGATGGTTCTGGTGAAGACCCTGGTGCTGTACTGCGTCTTGTACTGAAAAGACACAGATTATCAGATGGACCCACAGACCCTAGTTCAGATGCTCAGGACACATGCTAGGCTCTTACATCCTTTCTTAAAGAAAAGACAGTACTGCAAGTTGCTGCTGACCTGTGCGGGAAACTTGCTTTGCCTGTTCTCAAGGTCCCCAGTGTAGTGCTTTAATCAGAAAGTTCAGAAAGTTCATAGAGCAGAATGTTAAAAGAAACCATTAGAGCATCCCATGTTGCTAGGACTGAGATATTCTGGCTTCTCTGATAACCCTTTGTGCTGCTTCTAAGGGCACTAGCACTGCAGAAGAGACAGCTTCTTGGAGACTCTGCTCCATATCACTGCCAGTCCAAACCTGCTACCTGAGATCATGCAAACCTTCCTGCCTCTGTGGGATGGGATGGAGGTTGAAGTTCCCATCTACAGACAGTTGGAAAAGCTTGCATGGGGGATATTATAATACAGACTAACAGCTGCAGTGCCTCCTGCAGCAGTCAGACCTGGGGAATAAAGTGCTATTCCATCCCTCAGAGAAGTAGATAGGACCATGGTCGAGGACACAGGGCACAAAGATGAGATTTCATACCTGTTTGAAGCAGGCTTCTACCAGGTTGGGTGGGAACATATTCCTGCAGCAGATAAAACATGGAAAGAGTTATTGTCCTGTTGAACTAGGAAGAAAACATGGGCTTCCTGGCCAACTTCTTTGTCCTGGAGCAGTGTCTGAGGTCACAGCTTTAACAACGTCCACTCAAGCCCTTTTGATCTGACTGACAGAAGGGAATATGTTGATCTGGACCCAGCACCTCTTGCATCTTGTCAGAGTCCCACTGCATGTTTTCAGACTCCAGAAGGTTATTCAGACATGTGGAAAGAGATGACACACATACTGCCCTTGTACATAGTTACATTGTAAAACCATCACCAAACCCAACCAAACCTTGAAACAATACCATATTACAACGTATAATAATACACTGCCTTGCTCTCAGCCTCACCTCTACAGCTGTCATTGGAGCTCTCTGTTATCCTGTACCTCAAAAACACAGCTTTATACCACGTGAGATGGTACAGCTTCGCAATTCACTGAGAAAGGTCAAAGCAAGGGAAGAAGAGGCAGTGCCTTGGGAACTACCTCATTGATTTCCTTTGGTCATTGAAGATGGATATTTGGAGTAGCCTTTGCTGCGTGAACTTCTGAAAGGTACGTAGCCACTGATAGTTTTCATTACATTAATACCTCTGGAGAAAGGCTAGACTCCGGGCCAAGCTCTCAGTCTCAGAGTGGCAAGGCCAGTTAGCTAGACTAAGCTAGAAGTAGTAGACTTGCCAAGACTCAGTCATTAACCTCTTTCCCTAAGACTGTATGCCTAAAGCTGTGACATTTCAAAAGGACATTCCATGGAGGAATGTAATCTCATTGATACGGTCTCAACACAAGACCATCTTGTTTACCTACCTCACCAAGTCCATAAAGGCATCTGTGGTCTGCACTTGCTCAATTCTGCCTTCCCGGTGAAGTTTGTCCTTAGATCCTTTTCCTGGGTGTATGATGATCACCATGAAGATGCCGATGAAGACAGCTATGATTGTGGTCACCATGTAGTAGATGATAGCCCGCATCCCCATCTTCCCTGAGACTCTGCTATCCAGTGAGGCCATTCCTGGGGTGTCACAGAAAGAGACAAGGTGAGGAAGCCTATCATCTTAGAGAGAAAAGGAAAGCTTGAGGAAGATTCAAAGGGTGCAAGGCACATGCATGAGTTGGACAGGGAGCTAGGGTGTCTAGGAAGCACAGCCTACAAGGTACACAATTTGGAGTTCCAGGGTCATGTTGATATGGAAGAATGTGACTTGTGGTCATGAAGAAGCATAGCACTGGTGGATCTTAGGCTGCATTTGGGAATGTAGCAATTTTCTTTTAAAGCTTTCAGAAGGGAAATAATCCCCTCCTAGTACACCGGGCCTTTCAGTCCCTCATGGTGGGATGTTTCCACAAGTGGAGCACCTTGCAATCCCTTCTGCTGTCTGAAAGCTTGGCTGTCTGTCATGTCTTCCTTAAGGGTCTGGGTGAAACAAGCCCTCCAGCCGGTGATCAACTTCAACCCTTTTGGACTGACACAAATTAACCTTCTCTAGGCTGGAGGAAACCTGAAGCTGACTTGGGCAACAAACTTGGAGACATTTGAGGTTATGTAGGATTAAATCCTTGTTAGTGCTGAAGTGCTGGGCATTGGGACCACGACATTGTGTTCTCCCCGGTCTTCTGAGAAAGCACAAGGTCTTCTGTTTCTCTGCGCCACTGCTGAGCCAGCGGGGGTCTCAGTGTGGATCATGTTCACTATGGCTGTAGATTTGGGCTTGTCATTACTAGCCAAGCTAATCCAAGCACCTCCAGCTGGGTAACAAAGAAGAACCTGAACAACAGCTTTGCTGCCTATTGTCTTGGCTGAAAGCAGCAGAAAGCACTTCTCACCTGTAATCAAGCTAGAGACAATGAGAGGAAGAACCAGCATCTGGAGCATACGCATCAGCAGCTCGCCGGGGAAGGAAAAATACTTGATCTGGCGATAGGTCAGCTGGTAGGGCCGGAGGGAGAAGGCCAGGATAATCCCTGTGGATCAGCAAGGGATGAGAATGGAAGTGTGTCAGCGTGATCCAGTGGTCTGTCCCTCAGTCCTACAGTGCAGCTTTTCTCTTTCTCATCTACTCTCAGTTCCTGCTCTTCCCAAAGGAACAAATGCTCATTTTCTAAAAGGCTATGATCCAGTTTTTACTGCATGCTCTCTCTCCCTCTGACATATTTATGTGCACAGGAGCCTCGTGCGAAACCACAGATCTCCTTGTTCCCTGTCTCTTGCTCTTCTGGGGTCTGTTCCCAGGAAGCTCGTGAATACAAAATGCTGTGATGAGAGATACGATCTCCCAGACTAAAATAAATGTAACTACACAGTTCAGATTCTCTGTCTACCTGCCTCTTAAAGCTGAGTTCAGCCAGTTAGAGACATATAGCCTGGATCAAAAGCTAGGGACTACCTGCTATGTGCTAAGCAGACTTGGTGAGCATTGTATCACAGCCATTTGCAGCAGTTCTGGTCCTGAAAGGCTAAAGCTGTGGGAGGAATCTGAAAAGCCCTTGTGCCTACAGTTGCACTCACACGATGCTTCTGAAGAAACCTGTATGATTTGTACAAGGATTGGTTGAGTTGGACCATCAAACTCTTTCTGTCGTAGACTGTTTCTATACTGCAGCCAGAAAGGATCAACAAGGACTCCCTCCCACATACACACTCTCTGCGGGGTCTCTTGTTCTTGCACACAAAAGTACTAACGATGTGGCAGCACTTTGAGCTGTCAGCTCATCAGCTTCACCTCCTCAGGCAAATTGCTATGATAAAATAAAAACTTTGTAAAATAAACAAACATTTCCCCATATTTATAAGCGGTGCCTGGTGTTGCCACCAGCTCCATACCTAGTAGGACTGCAGCAATGGTGAAGAGGACGAAGGCATTTCTCCTGAAGAAGCTTTTAGCACTCTCGGCAGTGATGCTGTGCATCCGCTTCTTGGCCCGTGCCGCCCGCTTCTGCACAGCCTGCCGGAAGCGCTGCACCCGGCCGTCAGCGTGGAGCCGCTTGGCTGCATCCTCATTGAGGAACAGGCTGTTGACATGGCTCTGCTCGCTCATGGTCAGCACAGCTGCTCAGTCCTCCAGGCACAGCTCTGCCTACCCTGGGCAGGGAGAAGGACAGGCAGGAAAGCATAAGCTGTGGCACATCTTGGCTTTGTCTTTAAGTCATTTCCGTGGGGCCTGCTTAGGAAGGTTTATTTAAAGTTGATTAATGAGCTCCTCTGACCATCTGCAAGGAGCAGACCTTGGGGAAGGGTATCTAAACGGCTGTCACGGTCTTGTCACTACTGCTTTGGTGCCTCTAGAGAAGCTCTGGCCTCTATAGCACCCAACCTGCACTGAGGAGTGGCTTATGTTGGCCTGGGCAGCCTGAAAGGGCTCCACAGCCACCCAGGCTTGTTCTTAGGAGTTTGAGCACTTTGGAACAGAATTTATTTTTATCACCTGGCAATAAACCCCTTCTCCATACACAAACTTTTCCAAACAAAACCAAGCAGCAAATAACATTTCTGACATACCTCCAAGGCGGACAGGCCCCTACCAAAACAACTTTCCCCACGACAGCGAGTGGCACTGGCTCTTTCTGTAGAAAGGAACATTATCCCCTTGCCTTCCATGGAGCCTGAGGATAACACTTTATTTACTGACTTTCCTTTGAAAGACAACAGGACTTTCAAGTAGTAGCTCTCGTCAAACTCCACTGATGGGATTAACCTGATGTTCTGTCTTCGTAAGTACTAAGACTGAAATCAAACCTACTCCAAAGAGATAAGTAAAGAACCAATGCTGCTCCATTACTAACTGGCTGCAAGGCCTGGACAGTCTACTGTACTTTCTTTGTTTAGTTTTTACTGTTATTTCCATATTCCTCAAAACAAAAGAACAAGGGGGCTACACAGGCAAACCAGTTCCCTCTAGAGTGCTAGAAGGCACCAGCCACCCCAACAGTCCTCATAAAGAGGAAGATTATTGCCTGACTATGCAGGTGCCATTTTCCTTCTGTCACTGTGCCTTGACATATGGAAGGTCTGAAAATTATTCTTGTTCCCAGGAGTTCGCAAAGATACTACAAGCCTAAGTGAAACCAAAGAAGAACAAAGTCACCTTAGCACATCAGCAAGTGCTGGAAGACCTTCTCTGGTGTTGCAAGTCAAATAAGAGCTAGTCCATTTGTAATCCTGAATTTAAATCAAAGAAACGCTCACAAATGAGACTATATTCTCTATAAATTACATACCTGGTATCTTCCATCTGGACCCAGATAAATGCCTATCATGAAATGAAAACATTGCCTTCAAGAGGAGCTGCTTTGTGGTACAAGATTGCAAGGTCATGTGCATGGAAGCTGGAGAAAAACCTCCATTCTGAGAGAAGGTGTGTTTGCATAGATGCTAATGCCTTCATGAGGTTCAGGACAGGAGAGACACACCTGAGGTGGCCCAGCCAAGTCACTCTAAGTCCTCCCATGGCTAAGCTGCGCAAAGGCCACTGGCAAAGATGATGGGTATTTGCTGCAGAAACCTTGCAGTGCTGCTGTGGTCACCCCAGCTTTTGGATCAGCAAACAACATTCCATGGATTTTGATCCACTCATTCCAGCTTGATCAAGCATTCCATTCCTTACTGTACCACCCCACTTTTTTCTGTTAATGGAGACAATACACACCAGACTGTGTGAAAACTTTGCCTGTCTTCCTTCTTTTCACTGCCAGTCCTGCTTTTCATAGCTACACGAGAGAAAGAAATTGCAAGATTCTTTCAGTTTATTCAGATTGTGCCTCCTGAACCCAACAGTAGGTTTGGAAAATATAAATTCAATCCCCTTGTGTCCCACAATAAACTTGTATCATTTATAGCCTTCCAGATACGGAGTTGAACAAATAACCCAGAAAGGTGACACAGGAACACACGCAGGTGGGTTTGAATGTCTCCAGAGGGAGACTCCATGACCTGCCTGGGCAGCTGTTCCGGTCCTCTGCCACCCTCTATGTAAAGAAGTGCTACCTCATGCTGAGGTGGAACTTTTTGTGGTTTTGTTTCAGGCCATTACTCCTTGTCCCATTACTTGGGCATTCAAATGCTTCCTGATGTCCAGTCTAATCCTCCCCTGGCACGACTTTGGACCATTCCCAGTTGTGCTGTCCCTGGATCCCAGAGAGAACAGTCCAGCACCTCCCTTTCGACATTCCCTCCTCAGGAAGCTGCAGAAACTATGCTTCTCAACCTCTGTTTCTCTGAAGGAGACAAGCTCAGAGCCTTCAGCTGCTCCTTGTAGGACATGCCTTCCAGCTCTTCACGAGAAGGTTCACCCTCCATTCCCTTCCTCTGGACGTGTTTGAGGACCTTCACATCCTTCTTCAGTGTTGGGGCCCAGCCCTGCACACAGTTCTCCATGTGAGGCTGCAGCAATGCTGATTGCTATGGGATAATCCCTTCTCTGGACCTGCTGGTCATGCTATGTGTGATGTCTCCAGCATGCAATTTGCCCTCTCAGCTGCCGGGGCACACTGCTCACTCCTCTTGAGCCTGCTGCCAATCTGCACCCCCAGGTGACTCTGCTTGTCAGCCACTCCTCTCCCAGTTTAGACTTGTATCCAGTGTTACTTCCTCTCAGCCACAGAAAACAGCACTTGGACTACTTCCATTTCATGCCTGAGATAGCCAAATGCTCCAATCCATCAAAATTCTTCTTTGAGGCCTCTTGTTCCTCAAGAAAGTCAACAGCACTTCCCAGTTTGGTACTGTCAGCCAGCTTGCTAATGGGATATTCAATTCCTGCATCTGGATCATGGATCAAAATACTGAACAGTACTGGCCCCAGGGTTAACCCCAAGGACACCACCAGTAACTGCTCACCAGCCAGACGCAGCCCCATTCACTACAACCATTCAAGCCCTGCCATCCAGCTGGTTCTTCACACTGCACACCATCAACTTGCGCCTCCCACAGCTGGACAACTGTCCAGAAGGATGCTATGAGAGACAGTATCCAAAGCCTCACTAAAAGCCAGGAAAACTGGATGCACCACCTTCCCTTTATCAACTTGGGATGTGACCTCATCCTAGAAAGAAATCAAACTGGTTAAAGAGGATTTTTCCTCTGTCAACCCATGATGAAGATTGCATTATTCTTCAAATGCTTTTCAGTAGTATTCAGTAGGACCTTCTACATAATTTTTCTAGAAACTGAGGTTAGACTCTGTTGGGGTTTTAAAAAAGGAGTTCTTCGTTTGTTGGTTTTTTTCCCTCTTAAAGAATTTTTCCCCATACATGTTGCTAGGAAACAAATTGCTGAGTACTTAAGAGAGACAAAAGACCTGACCACAGGGAGGGGTCCAGGTGGCTGCCCTCTTTTACCTGGGATTTTGTCATGTAAAGCGAGATTTGAACTGGATAAAAGGCTGTGGATGAGACCCCTAGCTCCCTTGTTCTCCCAGCATTTGGAAGAGGGAGAAGCTGCTCTCGTGGTGGAGAGAAGTCATCCCTACTGCGTCTGCTGCCTTCCTTCCTTACCGTGAGTAAAACTCGCTCACTGGAGCAGCTGTTGCACTGGGGCTCTACTTAACACCCCACCTCACTAAAAGAGGGACCTTTTCACCGCCTGCTGCGGTGCCTCAGGGAAAGCCCCGGGGTGCCCAGCCTGCCTCTCCCTGCCCTGCTGGGAGCCGGCTGTGACCGCCCTGTCCCCGCCGTTCCTCTGCTGCTGCTCCGCGTTCCTCGCTGCACTGGAGCTCCGCACCCCCTGCCTGCAGAGGCGTCCTAGGGATCCCACTGCAGCTCCGGAGTTTGATACATCTCGCCTACCACCGGGATTCTGTGTTCGTCCCTGCTGCCCCAGCCTGCTGTTCCCGAGGGTCCGGCTGGGCACCGGGATCGGCCGCCCAGGGAGGTTTGTGAAGCTTTTCCCTTCCCTCCCTTCCTGGCCCAGCCCGGCCGCCATCGCCGCGTGCTCCCCGCGCTCGCTCCGGAGCGCCCCCTGCAGCCGCGGGGGAACCATCGCACCCGCCCTGCTCCCCGGAGCCGCCAGCGCCCCTGCCGGCCGTGAGCGGAACTGCACCCAAGGGAAAGGGCCTGACAGGCAAGAGAGGCTGGCACCGGGTTCTGGTTCTGTCTGGCGTTATTGCCATAGTTATTGTTGGTTGTTCGCCTTGTTTTATATATATATGTATTAGTAAAGAGCTGTTATTCCTATTCCTCATATCTTTGCCTGAAAGCCCCTTTATTTCAAAATTATAATAATTCGGAGGGAAGGGGGTTGTATTTTCCATTCCAAGGGAGGTTCCTGCCTCCTTAACAGACAGTTGTCTTTCAAACCGAGACAGACTCACAGATCTGTAGTTCTCTGTGTCTTTCCTCACACCTTTCTTGTGGATTAGAATAGCATTGGCTTGCTTCCCAGTCAGCAGGAATGCCATGAGGCTTCCTATAGTAGAACCGATTACCACCCGAGGCAATCACTTCCAAAAGAAGAACCATCAGAGAAAATTTCAAACTGAGACACTCTTTTTCTTACTCCCAAACCGCCCTCTCTTCATCAAACGTTCCAGTATACATTGGTAATATGAAGTGCTGCTTTACTTTGATGTGGAAAGCTCCAAACTGTTCAGTGAAGTGAAAAGTCATGTTGATGGCTCTGAAATCACCCATGACAAACTTTCTAGACACAAACCAGACCTCTCATTTGCTGTGGTGACCTGAGGAGACCTGTGTTGAGTAGGGAAATGTGAGCTCCCCCTCCTCCAAACCTTGCCTTTCTTAGAGCTGGACCATACCACAGCAACGGCACAAATCCCTGTACAGGGAAGGTGAGAGCAGAACCCACAGATATAAAGGGACTCACCCAATTTTTAGATGTCTCACCATCTACATGCACTGAAAAATGTACTTTTGTCCAAACAACATGAAATTTCTATTTTGATCTGCGAAAGTACAGGATTAATCATTAGATTCCATGTTGCACCATGTGTTCAGCTGCCTTCTTAGAGCAAAAGTTACTGCACAGAAGGAACTCACCAGCAGGTCTTGCTCCTTTGATGTCTCCACCCTCTTGCGGACTTGCTCCCTTTCTCTATCTGCATATTTTGCAATAGAGCAGCCCTCTCCACAGCACATTCTCTCAGGGTCGCTGGTCTGGAATTGTGTCAATATTCTCTATTGCATCAGCTGGAAGTTCTCAGAATGCTGCAGTAAGCCACCAAGACTCTCTTGTCAATGGCTTGGATTTTCCTTCTTCTGAGGAAGAAGGTGGCTATGCTCTCTCGGTGAAGGTTGTTCTATCCATGGCTGCTTCACCAGTCTCCACTCTGCCAGAAACACTGAGATATTTGAGAGCATTTTTGGAGGTAACTTCAAGGCTTGAGCAGGGAGCACAAGATATTTTGCAACAAAGTTCAGTGTTGCAAAACTAATGCCTAGTTCCTGGCAGTGAGGTTTCACATGAACAGAGGAATTTTGGCTATTTTAGGAGTATCAGTCAGATGGTGAAAGAGAAAAATGGGGAAGAAAGACTTCTGCACTACATTTTGTCCAGCTCTTTGCAGATTTTTCCGTGGTTATCTCCCCATTATCCAAGGAGATTTCCAACATGAGGGGAGGAGTGCAATAGAGCTTAAGGACTTATAAAGAGCTAGAAAACAGGGAACCTCCAAATCAACTGAGATGCATCTGTTCCAGCTTGAACTGAATATTGAAGAACATCTGTCCTCTTTATCTTTTGTCTGTGCTAAAGCAGCCAACATCAGAAAAGCTGGCGCCATCCAATGTGCAGCATCTTCCCATGAGCATGTTTTAAAGACAGAAGGTATTAAAATTCTAGTTGAAGGAAGATTGGAGATAGCCATGACAGTGCTGGAGAGCCAAATGTGGGAGCATCAGGGCAGGTTTGCTTCGCCTTCTCACAAATTGTGTAATTTTGGCCCCAGAAAGTTCCACACTTAGAATCTGAGAGTAAAATATTGTACACAGCAGAGAAATTTCTTGAAACAGTATCTTGAATGTAGTCGTTGACTACAGGCTCTGTAAAGACACATAGCCTCCCACATCTTTGTCCATGCCCCTCTCCCAGAGATAAGACCAGCTTGTTTAAATGGAGAACTAGGGAGAGCAGGAGAAGTAAAAAGCAATCTTCAAACACATCTAGTTAAAGGAAAACCCACATCAGTAAGGATATGGCCTCAGTGTCAGAGCGGTGAGGGTTTTTAAAAAACTTCTGTCACGGATCATGTATGAAAGGTTTTTAAAGCAATGGATATGATAGGGAATGAAAGGGGAGAGCCCCTTTTCATCATCACTTGTGGTGACAGGCTGCCAACAGAGATTTCAGTTGTGAGGTCCAAAAAGGAAGTGTGCAGAGGGTTGAGATGTCCATCTGCTCACAAGTGACAGGAAGAATGATCTGCTCTATACATAAATGAAAAGCAGTAAACACAGAAAGAAAAACTCTTAATTCCAGTGACTCACAAAGAATCTGGAAAGACCACAGAAAAGCACAGACTGACAGAAAAAAGTACTAGGAATTATTTGGGAGACATTAGGGGACAAAGAAGAAAATATAGAGCATTTCCATCCCTGAGAGGATGAGTGACAGCTGAGACAGAGTTAATTTTCCTCCTAGTAGTTGGTACAGTGCTGTTTTTGGAATTTAGGGTGCGAGTAATCTCAGACTTTGTCTTGTGATAAAGTGAATCGCACTTGTGGGAATGATACAGCTTTCACGTTGCAACATTAAATGCTTGAATCTGTTGAGATTTTTTAGTATTTAGAAATCCATATGCACATCTTAAATATTGCTATATCACAACAACAGAAAAAAAATTCTCTGGGCAAATTTCAAGTTACTTACTGAAGAAATTTTGCATTTAACTCAGATTCTAGGAAAGCTGCTGTGAAAGTCTTCAATGACTTACTTTGTTTGTTGTGCAGGCTCAGCTTCAGAAAAAACCCAGCCAAGTTTGACTGTTATAAAGCTGTCATCACTGTAATGTTCCTGCATTCAGCTATTCAAACATCAAGAGGCAGGCTGTAAGTATTTAGAAATTTTTTTCATGTGCTGCAAATTTTTATACTGCCTGTATTAAGACAGTTTGCATCCATGGGTGCCCACAAGCAAGCTCCTCCTGAGCCATGCATGTGTCAGGCTATCAGCAGAGGTGACGGGCAGACTTTCCTCAGAAGTGCACAGGTCATGAATCCAGTCTGTCCACTGGGCAGGCAGGTAGACTCTCAGTCTACGTGTTTCACGGTGCTGGGGTAGCTCACATGGTACACCCACAGGAGAGGTGCCAGTGCTGGCACAGTGCAGAGCGCAATGCTGTGGCAGTAGGGCTGCGCCTGGCAGCAGGATCTGGGGGGAGCTGGAGGAGATAGGTTGCATCTGCATATGCAGATCTACACAGCATGTAGATCTGCAGAGAGGGCACAGTTCTACATGGAAAACATCTCCCAAGAGGCCAGGGCAGTGGTGCTGGCCAGAGAAGATCAGTTCTGTGTAGCAGTGATGCATTGAGTTTCTGCCAGGGAGAATAGACAGTTCTGCTGCCTGCAGAGAAGCTGCTTGACTGGAACCAAAGAAAACTCTGTTTCACATGAGCTTCTCATGCTTTAACACCCCTTCATAACAAGAAGAGAAACTACATGTAGGGAAATAAATCTACTTCATGCCTGTGCGCAGCTCTGCCCTCATTCCAGAGACGTGGAACAGCTCTGAGGTCACAGAGCAGCAAGTGTACTGAGCATGGGGGTAGGCTGCAGAGATCTTTGGCCTGGCTTTGTCCAGGTAATGGTCAGAATAAGGCTGTGGTGGATGAAGAGGAAATATATCTGACTATTTTACACACTCCGGACAAAACTCAACATCAAACCCCTACTAACAGTTTCTTAGGGCCTGCATCTCGCCCCTGGGACCACAGAACTCCTGGGATATCCCAGGTGGGACAAGCACTAGAGTCCAGAAACTCTGCTGAGCTTGTGCCAGCAGGTTGAGAGGTGATCCCTCCCCTCTGACTGGGTGAGGCCACAGCTGGCATGCTGTGTCCAGGTCTGGGCTTCCCAGTATGGACACACTGAAGAGAGTCCACTGAAGGACTGTAGAGGTGATGGAGGGACTAGGGCATCTCCCATGAGGAAAGACTGAGAGATCTGGGACTGCTCAGCCTGGAGGAGAGAAGGGTTGGGGTGGGTCTTATGAATGTATACCTGTAGGGAGGGTGTGAAGAATTCGGTGCCAGACCCTTCTCAGTGTTGCACAGTGACCACCTGAAAGGTGGCAGACATGAATTGAAATACCAGGAAATTCTTCTTAAGCATAAAGAGAATCTGTGTTGCTGCAAGACAGACTGAACACTGGGGCAGGTTGCCCAGAGGGGCTAGCGGGGAATTGGATATATTCAAGGGCTGTCTGGACACAGTCCTGAGCAACCAACTGTGGCTGACTCTGCTTTGGGCAGGGGGATTGCACTAGATGATGTTCAGGGGTTTCCGCTAACCTCAGCAATGCAGTGACCTTCCTTCTGCTGATATGATGTGAGACAAAGCTTTACAGGACTTCAGACAACACTGACACATCCTGTCCATGTCAGTGTCCTGGATGGGATTTACATTTTTAATTGGAACAGGGACATGGTCAATTCTCCACTCTTCTCACCCTCTGACCCCTGCACAGCACTTCTGCACCACACTGAAAAGACAAACAAGAAAATGTTGCTTCATTGAAACAGCTAAGTGCCATTTGTGGCTGTTGGACAGATCGTGAGGACCCCAGGGATGTCTCAGTAGAGGGGGAGCCATCAATCACGTGGATCCACTGTGAGATACTCCTCTGGGAAAGGGGGAGGTCCTGACTACTGGCAGGACATGGCATTACAGAGCACTCTTGCCATGGTATGTGGGACTGGAGAAAGTAACAAAAATTTCAGATGAAGACTGTGTCTGCCTTCTTGCCCTGTGCTGTGCTCTCTCATGAAGCAGAGCACAGCAGTCCTCCCATGCCTGCTTCCTCTGCCTTCATACAGCATGCTGGCACAGCCTTCTGATTGCTCATTAGCAATCCAAGAGATTATCCAAGAGATATCAGCCAATGATCAAATAACCTGCCCCAAGGGAGGCAAAAATCTGCATGGCTAGCACAGCAGAGGAGAGCTCCATTCTTCAGAGGGTTCAGGCTCTTGGCTGGGACAGGCCCAGTTGTCAGTATTCAGAACAAATGGATGGGAAACAATGACTGAAATGAGGCTGCTTTACACCATTGTCCCACTATTCTAATGTCTGTATAGAGGAACACAAACGGGATTAATCTAATTACCCAGTTTTACTCCTGGGACTGGCAGAAGTCAGCCAAATTAGAAATGCCCATCGCAAACCTCTCCCAGGTTTACCAGCCTCCAGGGGCTGGTGGAAGAGAGGCAATATAATCCCAAGACAGCAGTGTTTGGTACAGCATGTACCATCACACCCTGCCACGGGCATGGCACGTAGCACTCGGTCAAGCCATGCCTGCTAAAGGGATGACACTGGAAAAGCATGTCAGGTGTCCCCCTCAATGACGGCTGCCCCGGGCTCCATCTTCCCTCTGCTAATGCAACTCCCTTTTTAGTTTTCATTGCTGAAAGCCGGTCAGACTGCGAAATAATCAGCACTTGGAGCCCACTGTTTCTCTTGTCTCCAAGGAAACTCTGCTTTATGTTCAACATCAAAACCAGCAGAGTTTTCAGGGAGGGAAGTCTCCACAGGCAGCAGCAAGGAAGCACCCAAAGTGGGAGAAGGAGAAATCTCTGCAGTAGAGGTGCTGGAAAGAGTTGTGCACAGTTAGGCAGATGTGGAAGGGCAAGGCAAAGGGTCACTGAAAAAGCTGTGCCAGTCTTTCCGAGGTGGACTTCTGGTGCTGGGTCACCAAGGGAGAGGAGTTAAATAGCCCATCCTCACATCTTGGGAGGGGAGGCTCAGTACTTGTGAGGAAGGGACATATCACTCTGCTCAGTGGTCTGAAAGTTGCTGTTAGCAGCTCTCAAGTTCTACTTGCTTTTGGGCAGACCATGGGCAGTGCAGAGTGGAAAGCTACAGTTCCCCCATTGCTAGCTGAATAAAATAGGTGCTTTGTGGGGATTGTCTTTGCAAAGATGGCAAAGGAGGAGTAGATGTCTCCACTCCCACCTGACTTCCCCCCACAGACTCAGTGCCTGTGATCAGGAGCATTAAATCCAGCCACTGTGCTATTGGCTGGGCTTTTTTTTTCAGTCCTTAGGACCAGGATCTCTATCCTCACAGGGTTCATAGACCCCCCCCTTGGCTGGAGGCATCCTCACCCCTCATGCTATTAGATCCTTTGCAGCCTGGCCCATTGCTTGCCCTTCGGAAGGGAAGTACAAGTTGAAAGCAGTGCAGCCAAAGAGGTTATGTTGAAAATTTCCATTCGCAAGCCCAACTCAGCCATCTTTGCGTTGCTATAGCAGCCCCTGGAAGGGCTTCCTGCTCAGTAGGGCATTTCTGGTTTTTGATACCTGTCAGCCAGCTCCATCCCAGACAACTACCACAACAATGGACCCAGGAGGAGAACAGATCTGCTCAGGGCCTAGCCACTGATCCATCTCTGTGAGAGAGCACTAGCTAAAGGGAGAGGAATCTGCAATAGGCAGTAATTTCAGCCCATCTGAGCTCTACAATGACAAAGTGATCACCAGCTGAGCAGTGGGTTTGGGGCCTAAATCCAATACTGGAAGGACAACTGCCACTCTCTGCAATGCTTCCTCCTCATGCCAACTTACTTACCACCTCCTGTGGTAAGGTTGTCTCGCGCAAACTTCCCACCAGGCATCTAACCCCAGCCTAGGACATAGAGTCCCACTTTTAGAGCACCCCCCACTGGGCAGCCCCCTGTCCTAAAGCAGATGAGAGCTGTCCCTGCCACTCTCTGATGCACATGCCCAAGGAAATCTCCTGCCCTGCTTCAGCCCCTGGTACTGGCACTTCTGGCGCCCAAAACACTCTTATTCATGCATCCAGATTCACAGACAAAACCACTCACCTGGAACCCGTGCAGGTTGTCGAGCAGAGAGGGCAGTGAGTTGTTTTCGTCCTGGGGGATTATTCTGAGTTGTTTTGTTCTTTAATTTTTTCAAAGGCAGGAAGCAGGACTTTCTCCCTAGAAAGGTACAGTGTTAGCAGAGAGCTCTGAGCAGTGCCTCCTGAGAGAGGAAAGGAAGACTGTAATATGCTCAGGATACATGGCAGTAAGGGGTGTGGGAGTGGCATGTAGGAGGAGACAGAAAAAGTCTTTGATGATTGCACCAGACCAGAGCACAGAAAGCACCTGTCACCAGGAGGTTGCATAGAGCCCTTACTGGGATTCACAGTACCAGTGGGTTTGCACTTTCCGCTGCCTCCTCAGAAAAGCTTCAAGGAGAGTTAGAAGTAACAGAGAGCACGGCAGCTGTTAAATGAGAGTCAGATCTCATTCTCATTCCACTCCTGCCCCTTACAAGGGTTCCTTCCACAAGGGAGGCTGTATGCATGAGTCAATCCAGCAGCAACAGCTGAGTACTGGACAGGAAGGTCCTTCACAGGTCCGGTCTGTGTGCACAGGACCTCTGAGGTCCAGACATACCCCTGTGGTTTCTCCAGATCAGCCTTAAAGGATAGATATGTGTCCGTGCCTCAGCCAAACTGCTGCAGTTTCCCTTCGATGTATTAGGCACATCATAAGGAGGAATCAGTTCACTGAGCATGCAAAGGAAATACAGTATCTGTCAGGGAGACAGACTCTGCTTTCAAGGAAGCGAGCAAAACTTCCACTGCTCACTGATTTCTTAACTATTGATTCCTGATGCAGTTTCTTAGATAAAAGTCCTACATCTCAAAATTTCGATCAATGCACTATGTCAAAACCACAAGTCAGGTTGCAGGTGTGAGCACCACACAGCCCATGCTGGCCTCTGAATGTGGCAGAGTGAAAAATTATATCCAAAAATCAAGCCACAGCACCGAAGTTACAACAGGACCTCTGTTTCCAGCCCTACCAGATACATAACTCATAATGGACATATCAGTTGTTTAATGAAAGTAGCCTTCTCCTTCATTCAGGTGGCCCCAGTGTAGGGGTTTTGCTGTGCTCTGGCTTTGGCATACCAAGGCTGATATGTTGTGTCTTCAGCTGGAGCTTGTTTGAACTCATCCAGCCAGGAGTAGGTCAAAGCCAAAGCGTCATGCTCATGTGACAGACGACCTTGGAAATTAAATCCCCCCAAATCCTATGTCTCCATTGGCTCTGTAGGAAGAGGAGAATTGGACCTCTTCAGCTCAGGTTACAGAGAGCAATTCCCAGCACCAACTGGCTTTTTCAGACATTGGTCATAGAATTTTTTAGGTTTGAAAAGAACTTTAAAATTATTGAGTGCAACCATAAATCAGGATACTGATTAGATGGGACTTCACTCAATGAACCATTTGGAGTCTGGGTTCTTTACTATCTCTGTCATTCTCCCTTGTTTAAACTTGCTCCAGACACAAGCCATCACTGCATCAGGAGACAAGAACACACTCTCTGAACCAAATAAATTGCTTGGTCTTCACACTATTCCATGGCTCACATAGCACTAATGGCCCTAATCTTCCTATTGAAGGTTCAGCAACATGTCAGGTCATGCAGGTGTCAACCAGGGAATGGAAATCCGAGTACTGTGCCCTGCAAAGTTTCAGTCAGCTTTCCAGCAAAACACATATTGGAATGGGCTACACAAGAAAATATTTTTATTCCAAAATTAATGTTTCTGGTTTTGGGGAAAAGGTGTGCTCTGCCTGTACCACACACCAAAACCCTCCTGCAGAAATGTGGCTGAGAGACAGCTGCAGAGGTAAAGGGAGACAGATTGTGGCAGCCCAGCCTCGTACACAGTTGATCTTCTTTGCTGCTTCTGCTGGTTCACAACATTGGCTATTGCTGAGGCAGTCCCAGAGAAAGGACATCTCCTATTCCTCATGCCCCTGCTTCTTGAGTAGCTTGGCCAGAAGCTGGTCTTGCAGAAGGGTCCCTGACAGCACTGTTGGCTACTGCTGGGGGCTGATAACCTGTAGCAGAGTACTCCTGCCCTGGACAAGTGCATTTCTGGTGCTGCCGAGAGAGTGGCAGAGCAGCTGCCACTTGGCCACCTCTCAAAATGCTGTTCTATTCCCTGATTGCACCTCAGGCAGTAGTGAATGGTTGTCCTTTCCACCTCCTATGCCTGAAGTTCATCTTGGCTCCTAGAATCTGTGCTAATTCCTACCCTGGTTTTTAATCCCCTGGTTAGCACCCATCGGCCTTTTTAAGCTGTAAACTTGCGGTGACAAGTGCCTTAAACCTTCTACTTTGACAACTTTTTCTATATTTCGACTTGTACCTGTGGCAATTTCCAGACAACTTTGAGTTATTAAGCAGGACATAGAGCAGTAGCCTGAAGCTATGGAGGAGGTGAAGAGCTCTGCTCCCTCAGGATGGAGCTGCCTGATGCCCAGGCAGTGTTTCCAGGGTAGAACAATCCTTGGGGAACAAACCCCATGGTCAGCAAACTCCCCCAAATCTCTCCTTGTTCAATGAGTGCCAGTCACACTTGATCATCCACATCAAACAGAGGCCACATGATGCTCTAAGTTTTCAACAATGGGTAAAAAGGAAACTCAATGTCAGCTTGTGAGAGGCAATGAGAAAAGACATGACAACTGCACCTCATGTCATGGAATCACCTTACAGAGGGTGTTCTGATGCTATCCTTGCACAGCTGCTTGAAGATAAAGGAAGGGCTTGATGGAAAACAGCCTGGAATAGCTTTCCAAAATCAGCTCCCTGGAAATTTCCTCCACAAAACACCTTTCAAAATGATTTATGCTAATTCCACAAGTAGCCTAAAAATGTTACATAGGGACAGAGCAATTTCTTTTGCGCCCATTCCATCTTTAAATGCATTCTCAGTCTGTATTGATGCCTTTTTCTCTAGTCGTAGAAATATGAGCCAGACACAGTTAGGGTGATAAAAAGGGGTACCTTTATACAAGGATCCTTAGGTGCACAGTCCGTTAGGTGGAAAATGCCGAAGATGCTTGCCCTGTGTGACACGTGTACAATTTTTATAGACTCTCCAAATTAGCGTATCTGACAAGAGTCCCCCAATTAGAAGTACACTCAATGAAGTAATGCCCCCCGAGCTCTGGCACCTTCTAAATCCTCCGCCCTCAGATAAGGACCAGGAACTATTTATAAAAATATGTCTCAAAGAGCTGGTTTCAACCTTGGTTTCTAAGGAGAACCAAGACAGCACAGAGGTCCTGGAATTTGTTTTGTCTTTCTGCCCAAGTTCAGCTTGAAGCTAAGTTACATCATAGACCACAAAGCTACAAATATATGTGAAAAGAATACAGAAAATATATAAAAGAAAAAAGGTAAAAATCCAGACGGCATCAGTATCTCTGCCCAAATTGGAAAGACTCCAGTCCTAAACAAGTGAAGTTCTGGGCAAAGGACTCCTGAGACAAATTTTTACAAAGGGCTTGTGTATTTAAAGGAGAGGTTTGCAGGTCCAGCAGAACAACTCCTTATCATCTCTGCTTTTTAAGAAAGACTGATTTCTATTGGATCTTTAAAAAGCAAAACACCTAAAAATGGGCTAAGGGTTGACTCATAATGTAATAAGGTAAATCTCCCATAATGTAAATAAGGTAAATCAGTCTCTGTTAGAATGCAGTTAGAGTGTCCAGTTTGGACACAAAACCTGGAGGAGGCATTGAGGCTGTGGGCTGGGATACAAAACCCAAGTAGATGGTTGTATCCACTGTCCCATGGCTTTCCTGGCTTCCAGCAAGCACTTAGCATATCAGTCTTTTGAAAGTGCTTGATTTCTCTGAACTGCTGGGAAAAAACCTTTAAGGACCATGATGTAGTGAACAGCAGGTAAGTGTGACAGCCTGTGGACAGAACATGTGGTGACTGAGAGGATGGATATGGACCATCCATACCTAGACTTGTCCTAGGACATGGATACTTTCTGCAGGAGTGTAAAAAGCCACTGGGGTATTCCCTGCTAATTGTTGTGGAGAAAGATGTGATTTCTTTGTGTGTTAAGCAATCCTTCAGCCCTCCCTTCCCTGGATTTTGCAATTCTATAGTCTTGTTCTCCTTGTTACAGTAACCTTAATTTGGGGGTTGGTATTAATTCTGTCTCCTGCATTGCTCACTGGCCCTGGGAACAGAGTCCAATTATGCAGCTGTGACCTTCATTACAAGTTAGCAGACTTTCTGCAAATGAACTTCCTTCATATTTCACAGAGCTACTCAAATAATGGAATTTCCTTCCTATGGGAAATGCCAATCTTTCAACATCTATTTTTGCCCTATTTTTTAACAAAAAGTCAAAATTTCAACTCTTACCACACATGAAGCTCAGGAAAATTTAGAAATGTAAAAAAAATGTTTTGGTTTGGATCACACTGATGCAAATCTACTCCTACCTGAGCTGTAGTATTTCTTCATGTGAATGTCTCTCATAATTTTTTTACCTAATTTTTTATAGACTACAGGTCTCATGGTGCTCGGCAGCGTCCCCATGTAGCCAAGCTGCTATGGTGCATTTTCCTGGATGCGGCCTGGAGGGAGGAGCAAGGGCCAAGGAGAAAAGGGCCCAGAGAGCTAAAAGAGAAAGAGCATGTGATGCCGTTCCCACTGACAGCACCTGCCAGGATATTTGGTTAGAATTTCTGATGGGACAACAAAACAAAGAGGGTGAAGTTAAAAAATTGTATATCCAATGACAAAAATTACTACCCCCAAATTTTTTCTGGGTAGTTTCAACTGATGAATGAGATAAAGTTTTATGAGTTTCTGAAGTTTATGTCATTCTAAAAGTGCCCTCATTTTCTTCTTGACTCTGCTGAGACTGTATGTGACTGAGGCATTTTAGCTATTTTGAATCCCAGCTCGTGCTCCCTGCTTCTTCCAGGTGCACAGGGAACTTGAACTGCGCACTCCTAGGAGGAGTTCTGCATTGGGAGTTTGTGTGATTTGTTATGTACATTTTTTTTAGCAATCCCTGTAAATCACCATACAGGCACAGCCAGTGTGAACTGCAGATTCCTGCAGTGGTTACTCTGATGCCTGACTTTTCAAAAACACCATTTTCTCAAACAGTTTGAGAAACTGCACTGCCAGTGCCACTGGAGAATAAATCCCCTGCTCCCATCCTGAGAGGTTCCCTGGTGGAAACTCACCTGGTTGCCACAGCATGACAAGAAGGGTGAGGAATAATTTTGATTTTCTTCCCTGCCCTAATCCACCTCTGACTCTTCCTCCCAGCCCCATGCTTGTCTGCTGCACTACAAACTAGCAGTTGTTCTGCTTGACCTATTTGAAAGAGACTTGATTCAGGTTTCATGCCATAAACAAGTTCTTTCTAAAGACCTTTTTATTTTATCTTGCCTTATTGTATTTGTACATTTAATTCTACTATATTTTGTGTTTTACCTATGACTTGGGTATGCATCCTTCTTCCACTGCTTATGCTGCACAGAGACAATTCCAATACCAATGTCTTTTAATTTCTTTTCTTCCTTTCCATGAGCAGGCTGCATCTCTCCTTCCTTCCCACCTCTGCTCTGCCTCTTGGAGCCTGTGGTTGGCTGTGCTTTCTGCTGCGCAATTGACCTCCCTGATTCTCAGGCTCCCAGGTTTAGCAGCTCTCTCCTCTGCACTGTTGCGGTTTCTGTGCAGAGTGAAGTTTCAGTGAAGATGCCAACAGTCATCAGCTGCCTGGCTGAATATCAGCACAGAGTTTATGTTCTTTGTCACAGTGGCTGAAAGATCACTTTCTGCTTCTGCAGTAGATCAGTTATAAATGCAAAATACCAGAGCTGCCTTCTCTGTGTTATTGGTATTTTAACTATTACACAACTCTTTACACATATACAAGATTCTTCTTTATGGCAATAGGCAGTTTTCTTGCACTCACTTATAAGTTTGGACAGCTGAATTCTACATGTGTTCAATTGCTCTTGCTGCTCTACAGAGAGATGTGCAATGCGACCTCACAAGTGAATTCACAGTAGGTAGAAGCATTTCTCAGGGCCCGTCTTTGTACACCCTTTGAAGCACTATGAAATACAGTCTGCCAGAATGACAGGTGGCATGACTCCCATGGATTGCCCTTACAAATATATTATTTCTTCTTGAAACTCAAGAAAAATCTTCCAATAAGAGAATTTCCTGCTATGGAGAAGAATAGACTTCAATACAGCACAAGGTGGATGTGCCTTGCCACAGAGGCAGTAGAAAGCAGTGTAGATAAGAAGACTGGGCAATTCTTTGTCCCTTTCTCCAGACCCTTATTTCTGAAAACTGCTATCTGCCCAGGAAGAGGCATTTCAGACTGGCATATTAGCTGAATACCCACAGTAGAGTAACATGAATGCCATCTGACTTTATCCCTTCATCTCCTGCCTTGTCTGATGTCACTCCATTCCTTCTGAGTCATGCTTTTGAATAGTGAGGATCAAACCTTATGTGTTCTTTTTCCATGTTCCAGGGTATCATTCAGTTTGAAAAAGCCCTCTGAGATTATCAAGTTCAGCCATTCCCCCGGCACTGCCAAGTCCACCACTACCCCACATCCCCAAGTGCTACATCCACATGGCCTTTAAACCCCTGCAGGGATGGAGACTCCACCACTGCCCTGGGCAGCTGTGCCAGGCCTGGACAGCCTTTTGGTGAAGAAATTTTTCCAGTCTAAACCTCACCCGGTGCATCTTGAGGCCATTTGCTATTGTCCTGTCCCTTGTTCCCTGGGAGGAGAGCCCAACCCTCACCTGGCTCCACCCTCCTGTCAGGGAGTTGTAGAGAGTGATAAGAACACCCTGAGCCTCCTTTTCTCCAGGCTGAGCCCCTCCAGCTCCCTCAGCTGCTCCTCATCAGATTTGTGCTCCCAGACCCTTCCCCAGCTCTGTCCTCTTCACTGGACATGCTCCAGCCTCTCAATGTCTTTCTTGGGATGAAGGGCAAAAAACTGACCCCAGGATTTGAGGTGGGGCCTCACCAGTGCCCAGCACAGGGGGATGGTCACTGCCCTGGTCCTGCTGGCCACACTGTGGCTGGTACAGGCTAGGTGCCATTGGTCTTTTTGGCCACCTGGGCTCCTGTTCAGCACCCCCAGGCCCTTCTCTGCTGGCAGCTTTCCAGCCACTCTGCCCCAAACCTGGAGTGTTCCATGGGGTTCTTGTGACCCAAGGGCAGGGCCCAGCACTTTGCCTTGTTGAACCTCACACCACTGGCCTTGGCCCTTTGATCCAGCCTGTCAAACCACCTCTACAGAGCATTCCTGCCCTCCAGTAGATCAACATCCCACCCAGTTTAGTGTTATCTGTGAAATGACTGAGGGTGTCCTTGATCCCCTCATCCAGATTATCAATGAAAACCTTAAACAGGACTGGGCCCAAAACTAAGCCCTGGAGAACACCACTGGTCCAGCTGCATGTGACTCCATTCACCACCGTTCTCTTGGTTCAGATGTCCAGACAGTTTTTATCCATCAAAGAGCACACCTGTCCAAACCATGAGCAGACAGTTTCTCCAGAATACAGTGGGAAACAGTGTCAAAAGGTTTACTAAGGTTGAGGTATGCAACATACACAGCCTTTCCCTAAGGCTTTCCCTTTCCACTAAGCAGGTCACCTCCTCACAGGAGATGAGGTTGGTCAAGCAGGATTTGCCTTTCATAAACCCACACTGGCTGGGCCTGATCCCCATGCCATGTGACAGCTTAAAGTGATCTGCTTCATGACCTTCTCTGGCACTTGACTGGCCTGTAGTTCCCTGGATCCTCCTTCCAATCCTTCTTATACATGTGCCTCACATTTGCTGGCTTCCCATCACCTGGGACCTTTCTGGCTGAATGGGACTGCTGGTAAAACATGAAAGAGTGGCTTGGTGAGCTCTTTTGCCACCTCCTGCTGTACTCTTGGACTTGTGCTGGTCTAAGTGGCATAGCAGGTCACTGGCCATTCCCTCCTGGATTATAGGGTCTTCATTCTGCTCCCCATCTCTGTCTTCCAGTTCAGTCCTCTGGGTACCTTGAGGACAGCTGTTCTTGCTATTAAACACTGAGGCAAAGAAAGCATTAAGTACTTCAGCCTCTTCCTCACCCTTTGTGGCAATGTTTCTCACCGCATCAAATAATGGATGGAGATTCTCCTTGGCCTTCCTGTTGCTGATGTATCTATAGAAACACTTTTTGTTATCTTTTACAGCAGTGGCCAGACTAATTTCGAGCTGGGCTTTGGCCCTTTCAACTTTCTCCCTGCATAACCTCCCGACATCCTCACAGTCCTCCTGAATTCCCTGCCCGTTTTTCCAGAGGTGATAAACGCTCTTTTCCTCCCTGAGTTCCAGCCAAATTTCTCTGTTCAGCCAGGCCGGTCTCTTCCCCACTGGCTCGTCTTTTGGCACATGTGGGGACAGCCTGTTCTTGTGCCTTGAAGATTTCCTTCTCGAAGAATGTCCAGCCTTCCTGGACCTCTTTGCCCTTCAGGGCTGCTTCCCAAGGGACTCTCAATCAGTCTCCTAAACAGATCAAAGTCTGTTCTCCAGAAGGCAAAGTGGCAGTTCTGCTGTCTCCCTTCCTTATTTCTCCAGTATCAAAAACTCGTTATTGCCATGTCCAGATGGCCTCAGCTGTCACATCCCCCACCAGTCCTTCTCTGCTCACAAACCGCAAGTCCAGCGGGGCAGCTTCCCTGGTTGTCTCACTTACCAGCTATGTCAGGCAGTTCTCTTCATGCACTCCAGGAACCTCCTAGACTGTTTTCTCTCTGCTATGTTGTATTTCCAGCAGACATCTGGTAAGGTGAAGTCCCACACAAGAACAAGGACCAGTGATTGTGGGGATCTTCCCAGCTGCTTACAGAATGTTTTATCTGCCTCTTCTTCCTGGTTGGTCAGTCTGTGACAGTCATTGACATTCGCCCTTAACCATAAACATAAGCATTCAACCTTATCATTGTGATTCCTTTATCAGCCCAAAATGCACAGCAGAATGCACACCGAAATGTGCACATGATATAGGGCTACAACACTTTTGTAAGTTTAGCATATAAGCGTAATTGACAAGAATCCCCAATTAGAAGTACAGATAATGAAGTAACTCCCCCCTTGGTTCAGCCTCCTACTGAAGCCTCTCCCCTTGGTTATAGCCCCACATTGTTTATGTCTACATACATAGGAAAGCAGAATGGCCTTGATTCACTGAAGAAGTAAGATTAGAATAGGATTCCAGGAATGGGTCTGTCTTAATAGAATACTGGAAAAGTACTGAAGTAAACTAAGAAACTGTATAACTATGCAGTACAATAATCATCTACAAAGCTATGAATATATGAAAAATACATAAAAAGCAAAAATCTTGTGGCATCAATTGCCATCATTAAGCTTGAGGCAGTCAAAACACTCCCTCACACACAGGGTTACCCCAACACTTCCCCTTCCTTGCCTGTCCCTTCAGAGAAGTCTACAGCCACCCATTGCAGCACTGCAGTCAAGTGAGTTATCCCACCATGTCTCTGTGATGGCAACTGTGTTGTAGTTTTCCAGATGCACCGTGGTTTCCAACTCCTCCTGTTAGTTGTCCATGCTGAGGGTATTGGTGTAGGTGCACTTCAGTTGGTCTATTGATCCCACCACCTGTTTGGAGGGAGAAGCCCTAATTCCTTTGTGACCATTCTCAGATTATTCCATGGTTTCTAACCCATCAAAAATCCTTGCTTCTTTGCTGCCACATCAACCTCCATCCCTTCCCAAGCATGGAGATGACAGACTGAAGGACCTCACTAGCACACCACCTCTCAAGCATCAGTGTGCCACCCCCAGACTTATCTCTAGTGAGCCTGGGTTGTTCACCTTTGTAGTTTTTCTCACTTTGTCTTTTCACTGCTCTGTTCCCTCCTCAGCAGCACTTTCCTTCTGCTCTTCCCTAACTCCCCAGCCTCCCTGCCACCACAGGTAGGTGATGATGAGGTAACAAAGAATGGTTAAGGAGAAGGGAATCCCACCCAAGAATAAGAGTTGGGTTCTTGGGAAGCAAAGGTTATTGAGTTGGAAGCAATCACTCTGGAACAGTTTCTGGCTTGAGTGATGTTAGAAGCTCCCTGGTAACCCAAGAATCTTCAATATAGAGTGATGTTATCCCATAGGACAACCATGGTAATAGGAAGACCAAAACTTGAAGAGCAGCTGTGTTGAGAGGAGCTACGTTTAGGTTGCACTATATTGTTTGAATGCATTTTTTATGTAGCCAAGCAATTAAAAAAAAAAAAAGAAAAAAATCCTTGGCAGCAGCAGCACCAGTCTTCTGAACCGTAGTGGACACAATTGTTATTTGTTCTGAGCGTGGTTTGTTTCTGTGGCTAAGACTCTGCAATAGAGCATCCTCATGTATGCCCTGTTCCATGTTAATAGACTGAAATGTCTGAACTGGCAATTAGTTATTTCAGGGGAATGGCTTGCATGATTTTGCAACAACAGCACATGACTTTCATTTGGGTATGCTCTATTAATACAAACCAGAGAATGTCACAAAGCCTTTCTGTTGCTTCAGGTAGCTTGGTCTGATACTGCTATGGGCGGTCTGCCTTCTCTGAGCTGGGAAAACAGGATGGAAATGCTTCACTTCTGCTGCTCTGATATTTGTCCAAATTTAAATTGGCCCATTTTCTTTGGCATTCTCCATATGGTATTACTATTGGCATTGTGCTCTTCTCCAACAGCACCCAATGCTGTGTATTTGTATATGTATTACAAGGACAAAAGGGACCAAGCGTGATCATCTAATCTGACCTCCTTTTTCAGGACAGGAATAGCCCTGTGTTAATTAATTTTCTTTTAAGTAGAATATACTATTTAAAAAAAAAATTGGAACCTGCATTACTGTCTTCTGGTGGTCATGAATTCACCACAGTTTCAGGCAAATGATATAAGCCTGGGTCTACCTGACCCTGGAAATTATGCATAATCCCTAGGAAGAAGCAGTCAGCTGCTGCTGTAGAGGAGCTGAACTGAACCTACTAATGCTAATGATAATGATGACACTGACACACCAAGAGGCTGTAGCTTAATCACCATGGATAAGCAAACACTTGTGCATACAGCACCTGCAGGCAGTCTTAGAGGCTAAAACGCAAATGAGGTCTGTGGTATGAAAGTCTTAGTCAAGGTGGATGATCCTGCAGCTCTCACTTGGACAGCAGCACCTCCAAGTTTTTTCCAGATGCGCTCTCAAATCATCACTTCCCTCAGCATAGATTCAAATGGTTCCTCTTCCTCTCTTTCCAAGTGAGATCTTAAACTACAGACAGAAGTGTTACGTTGACTTCTGGGGTCTGATTTTGCAATTTGCTATCCATTGGGAGTCTACCCTGTTATTCAATGGCTTTCTGGAAGGAGAAGAATTAAAAACTACAAGACTTCAGAGAATGCAGACAGCTCTAGAGGCAATCTAAACCATTGGCTTTCCTTCATTGAATAGCAGAATCCCCTAAAACCATCTTCTTTCAACCATTCCTCATGGACTTTGTATTTCACTCTCTCAAGTTCTCTCTAGAAAAAGCACAGTCTACCTCTCTCTTCTTCAGAGACTTTATTTCACTCTGTTAATGACATTCTTCTGTCATGTTTCTTAGGCTTCTAATTTTGACAAAACATCTGTTTACCTTGGGGTAGAGCCTTGCTGTAAGACCCCCAAGTGGAGAACTCAAAAGTTCCCAGATCCAGCAGGAATCTCCCAATCTTCCCCACTGTGGAGCATCTCCTGGAATATGTATCAGAAAGATACAGGATTTCTTCTTTCAGACTGCAGGTGACACTACATGCATCTCCTTGCCAAACTGCCTTTGTCATCAAATGGTATCTTACACCAAAGGCATATGTAGCTATCTGCCTGTCTTTGTATCTTGTCCAGTCAGCAATATTTCTGCCAGATCACTCTTTTATAGATGTTAATATATTAATGCAGTATGAAGTCAATAAACCAGCTTTCAAATTAACAGTTGAACAGGTTCAGCTTCATAAGCTTCGCCCTTTCTGCTACACCTTTGAAATATTACAGGGGGAAGCATGGACTTCTCTTCAAGCAGTTCTCCAGAGCTGGTGTATCAGGGATCAGTTTGCCCCCTTTGGTGCTACAGAAGGGTTTGCTGAGCACACTTCACCCACTGAGCCTGCACAGATCTGGTGCCTGGATCCCCCTGGCCCACGAAGGCAGCATGCACAGACAGTACTGGGCTATGATTCAGAAGGTCTCCATACATGGGAGGGGTGCGCCAAGTTGGCTGTCCTGTGCCAGCACACAGCACGGTCGTGTATAGCAGTCACATTATATGGGATCACTCCTGCCTCCAACCAAGCATGCTTTCCAAATTCCATGACAGGGAGTTTTCTCCCCATCCCCTATCATGAGTCATAAAGCAGATGGGTCATGAGGTGGCCCCAGATGCCTGCGGGTGTTAGGCTGAGCTCAAGCAGGCATATGGGGCTCAAGTCCTTGCTCAGAAAAGCATGGAGTGGTGCTGTGCTGGCTGCATGCTGTCAACAGAGGCAACACAAGCTATCTCACAGCTCATTACAGAAACTGAGCCAAAGGGAAGACACGTTCCCAGCTTATCAGGCCACCTCCTCTGTGAGCTCTCTGATCTACTTTTCCAGTGATTGTTCCTGACCTAGGAGAAGCCCCTGAGAAATCTCACCGTTCATAGCCTGCAGCTAAATGGGCATCTGCAAACAGGCATGGTGGGGAGACGGCAGCATGGCACGCAGAGTCTGATTAACCAGATGGAAAATTCCACACTTCTTCATCACAGCACACCATGCTGAAGAACTTGGGAAACAAACCAGCCCTGTGTTTATCTGCTTGCCAGGCTGCTGCTCTGCTTTGGTCCCACAAATTGTGTACATTTGCCAGGATAACTGCACTATCTGCTCAGCCCTCTTTTAGCGCTGTGATAAGAAGCACGTCTGGAACAGTATCCGGCATACTTTGCTCTGCTTTGAAATATTTTTTTAGCACTGCTGACAGTCAATGCAGTGCAACATGAAGGGTGAGGCTCCAGCATGGGGACCAACAGAACCGACCTTTCCTTCAGCTCTGGCCACGCTGAGCACAAAAAACCCGTTCCCCTGATGTTTGCACTCCTTGCACCTCTGCTAAGTGATCAGCTCTGGACATGTCCTCACCCCAGGTTAACTCAAACCCTCCTACCTCGTGTAAAATTGGTCAAATTTACAGACTCTTCTTACTTAAAGACATGAATGATAAAGTAACTAATGCATGCCAGCCTTTCAACAATTCAGGAATCCCGGCTGATGGTCCGAAAGCCTTTGTGTGCTCCCAGCAACCATCGCTTTGACTTATTTGCCCCTCTTTCCGGTGCTTTCCCACACAAACACACTCTTACCTCCCTGATCTGCAGCTGTGCTCACAGCAGGTTCGTTTAGTTCCCTGTGAAGAGGTGAGAAAAGCATGCGAGTGTCTGGGCAAAAAAGCCTTGTGCTACAATGTCACTCAGGTCACCAGTGTGCAGCCAGTGCTAACCAATGGGAACAAATCCCATGGGAATTACACAGCTGTAAATCCCGGGAGCTGTGCTTCACACTGTGAATGTACTATTGCTGGTTCCCTTGCAATACTATGCAATGAAATGATACAAAACCAGCAAATAAAGTATTCATTATTAATATATAACATTATTCAGACTCTCCCCTCTAACACTACTATACAAAAAAGTGTCTCACTTGCTAATGGCCACAAGGCACCCACTGCCTCTGATCGCAGCAGGGAAGAGGAAATGCAGAGAAAGTGGCTCCACCAACGATCCCGATTCCCGGCAGGGGCAGGAGGCCAGTCGTCCACCTTGTAGCAGAAACATGCTTAGGTGCTGCTAAGAAGAGGAGCGAGCCTCAGGAAAGAAGTGTTCTCTGAGGGATTTTACTTAGGTACACAGCAACAAGGTTATTTGGAAGGGTTCAATTCCATTATATGCTTCCCTTGGATGAATTTTTATATGCATAGATGTTTCATCCACATGTTTTAAACATTGTCTCAAAAACGAGTTGATGGGTGAGTCTGTTAGCACTTTCCAGGTCAGATAATTTAAAATGCGTTGTCAGAAAAGCTAATGAAATTTAAAGAAGTGCTTGCTCAGTCTAACCAACCAGGCATCTAGCACAAAAAATTACATACTGAGTTCTGGTTAAAATACATATTTTGCATAGCTGTCAGAGAAAATGTAAAAGACTGACAGAAAGCAGTGACATAGCCAATATACTGCCTTAGGCAGTTTAGCTCCTTTACAGTCCAAGAGCAAAGCTGCTTCATGAAGGTCAGAAGTGTATGAACGTCTGTTCACAAAACCTGGATTAACGTAAAAACCGTAAAAAAGGACATATTATTTTAGTGATATCCATACCCTCATTCCCTCTTTCTGTGATGGTGGGAAATGCACTAAATCTCTGAAAACCAGAAATAAGAAAGAGTATTTCTGATCCTTTCAAGTCCCTTAACATCTTTAATGCTTCCCTGGATCGGGAATCCTGCCCACATTTGGGATCTCCTGTATGATTAACAAAGTCTTCATGCAAAATTGAGCAGAGTATTACCTTTACAGGGTGCTCACCATACCGTCACATTGTAGACCTGGAGTAAAGCTGGTGGAGGGCTCGGGGGGAGGGGGGAGCTTAGACTGGCTCAGGAACCCAGCTCTGCCTGTTCAGGTCGAATGACAGGCTCAGCCCACTCCCAACTGCACATTAACGCCAGGCACCGAGCTTTTGAAGATGGAAAGAAATCCTTTGGAGAGGAGGGGTTAGCCACAAGCATCATATCCACACCTCATTCCTTATTCCTTCTTTGTGCCCGTGACTTCCGCTGGCCCCAGCGAGCGAGACCCCGTTCCACCCCCAGCACGAGGCCGCTGCCCAGGGCCGGGGGGCATGGGGGTCAGGGCAGGCTGCGGACAGCAGGGTCCGGGTTACCCCTAGTGCTCAGTGAAGAGCGGCATGGCTGGAGCAGGCACTCGTAGGACTCAGGGAAATGCTGGGCAGTGGCGTCTGAGGGCAGCAGGGGCTGCAGCAGCAGAACACGAAAAAGAGCCAGGAGGCCTTGATTGTGAAGATGTGTGCTGATGTCTTTA